>CAUYQV010082188.1:0-28758 GCA_963574575.1 Galagoides demidoff
CTTTTTCTCTGCCTCTTTAACTATCTGAGTTATCTCAAGAGCTTTGTCCTCTACCTCTGAGACGCTTTCTTCTGCATGGTTTAATCTGTTATTAATACTTTCTACTGCATCTTTAAGTTCAATAATTGACTGCTTTAATTCCTTCAGCTCTGCTTTATCCTTTCTATATACTTCATATCATTCATTTCTTATTTGATTCTGTTTTTGGACTTCCTTTTGGTTATTTTCCACTTTATCAGCAATTTCCTTCATTGTTCTCATCATCTGTATTTTAAATTCCCCTTCTGTAATTTCTTACATTATAAGTGGAATAATTTTCAGTAACCACCTCATGGTCCCTTGGGGAGGTTGCTCTGGACTGGTTTTTCATGTTGCCAGCATTTTTGTGCTAATTCTTCCCCATGAATGTTTTCTTGCCATAATTTTCCTTTCACTTCCTCTTGCTCTTTATGTGACCATGACTCTAACAGAAGGTTTTAATGAGTTCTTTTCATATAAGAATAAAAGGATGAGAAGATTGAAGAGCAAAAAGGGAAAAACAATTAAAAAAAGAAAAAAGAAAGGAGAGGGGGGTGAGTAAAAGGGAAGACTGACAGAAAGAAGAGAAGCACAGAAAGAGGGAGACAGAAGTAATAATGGTGTACAGTAGGGTACATTGACCCACCCCTTAGAAACTCCCAACCTCTGGGAGTATTGGGTTGGGTGGTTCCCTTGAAGTCAGCAGCTCTTTGCCAGTCTTAGCAGACACAGTACCCCACCTCCACCAAATAGAGAGGAAAAACAAAAATATTATAAATCAAACCAGAACAAACAAACAAAAAACCTTACAGGATAAAATTGAGGGAGAAACCAAATAATAGGGGCATAAAAACTATCAAAAATGAAGTTCTTATAATTAAAGAAAGCAAAAATGGAAAATTATATTTACACTAGAAAAATGAAGAAAGAAAAGGAAGAAAAGAAAAATCTAGGGGGGAAAGTTGAAATAAAAAAAAAGGAAAACAGGCTCAGCGCCTGTGGCTCAATCAGCTAAGGCACCAGCCATGTACACCTAAGGTGGCGGGTTCGAATCCCCAGCCCGGGCCACCCAAACAACAATGATGGCTGCAACCAAAAAATGGCTGGGCGTTGTGGCGGGTGCCTGTGGTCCCAGCTACTTGGGAGGCTGAGGCAGGAGACTTGCTTGAGCTCAGGAGTTGGAGGTTGCTATGAGCTGTGATGCCATGGCACTCTACCCAGGGAGATAGCTTGAGGCTCTGTCTCAAAAAAAAAAAAAAAAAAGGAAAACAAAAGCAGAGCAGTATATATATTTTGCTGAATATTTTCTGGGCAACAGGTGATCTTCTCGGATATGAGATGGTAATCTAAATGGTGATTTAGCTGTATAAGATGAAGACTTATTTAGCTGTATAAGATGGATACTTGAGGCTGACTTCTTTGCCCTCAAACCCCACAGGGCTGAGAGCCTGAATCTCTAGTCAGCTCACTTAAAAGACACGTTAACCCCTTAACCTTGGCTAAGCAGAGGTTTTCCCAAGAAAGCAGGTGTTGGTAGGATCTCTCTTAAAGTGGCTGCCTGCTTATCAGGAATGCCCAAAGCCAGCCTCACTCTATGCCCCTGAGATCTGAGGGAGCTTTCCTACTGCCAAACACTGAAAGTTCCACTCTTCCCTTCATCTCAGTCCCGGCCTTTGGCACTGTTCACAGTCACTAAATCAGTCACTTAGGTCTCCCAGCCCAGACCTCACTCTGTGACCCTGAAGGCGGAGCCTGCAAGGCAGTTCTCCCACCAGGGCTGCACACGGCCCATAGCCAAACAACTGTAGCTCCTTTCTAGCCTAATGGCTCAGTCCCAGACTCTGAACAGCACTTAAAGTCACCCACAGTCTTCTCCAAGGTCTCCTAAGGTAATTCAACCAAGTACCCAAGTCAAAAAAACCCAAAACAACCTACAAGGAAGGCCTTCCTTGACTGCAATCTCACTGCTGTTGTATTGACAGCCCCAGCAGCCTCCATGGCCTCAGAAGCAACACAATCACTTGCCACTTCTTCACTGCTTTCATCCTCCTCCTGGTGTCCAGAAGTCTTTTTTTATCTCCCTGTGTCCCAAAGAGGGTGTTTCTGGGAAAAGCCCAAAAGCCAGAGGTACCTGGAGTCTTCTCTCTCCAATCTCACCAGACCCCATTGCAAAGAAGCTGTTACTTGGCCACCATCTTTCTCCACCCCCTTCATTATCAATATTAAGATTATTATCAATAATAATAATATTATCCAATATTATTATTATGTTAATCAATATTATCAATATTAATATTATTACTCTAATCACATTTTAACTTGACATAGAAACACCTAATTTTTATGTTTCTCTGATAAGTTCTTTGTACAATTTAGGATGCAAATTATACTCTTTCTAATGTTGTTAGTTCAATGTTTGTTATCATTGGTTCCACCCTAGTTAGGCCTTTATCAGCTCACTAAAATAAAATTTAGAAATATAAAAAAAAATAATATTCTAAAATGAAAGTTAATAAGGTGCAATAATTCTTATCTTAGTTAGCTTCAATATTGAAGAGCTATTGTTTCTCCCTAATCCTCACCTGAAGATTTACTATTTGTATAGCCAGTGGCAGAAAACATCTATCTTGTCAATCCTACACATTTTCCATCCATGTGATGTTTAAAATGAACCAGAAAATAAATCCTGCTGGGCATCATCATGAACCCCACATGATAGTCTAGCCTTCATAATGCTCCTTTTTGTTACCACCTATACTACAAATGGACATACAACTTGGGACGGTAAAAAAATAATTCTCAAGTTCAAAAACAATTACATTTGCTGTCATCGATATCTGAGACTTTGGTACAAAATGTAAAGATAATAACATTTTGGAAAACCTTTCCATGTTTATAGGTTTCTGAAGCTTTTGCCATGTCAGCAACCTTCTTTCTGTTCATCAGAAAGTATTCAATACTGCCCTGAGGGCTTGTGCAGCCTTCCACAAAGCAAAAAAGAAAAACAAATTGAGTAAGCATTAAAAAAAGCAAGCCAAGCAAGTCAGAGACCCACAGTGGCACATGTCAGACAGATGAACACTTGACTGCACCATGTTTTTCGTGTTTTCCCAAATGTGAGGTTAAGTGTTGGATACAAGCCCATGTATTTTATGCCTGAATTATAACTGTGGATTTTAATATAGACTATTAAATAAAATACATGTTATAGTTTAGTGCCTTGGAGTAGATTAATGTAGACACCTTCATTTAGATGAGTATAAATCTGCATTTCTTTTTTTTTTCTACTTACTTATGGGGCCACAGAATAGTTTTCATTGAAGAAGTGTGATTTTTACCCTGAAGAGTCCAGGGAGAGGACTGAGCTCATTAACATTCGGTGGTTTGTTGCATATAGTCCAAGTAACATTGTAGAAATACGAAGAATTTGTGGTAACATTCATAACCATTTCCATTCTAAGTAAACAGCTCTACAGTGTAATAATTCACTTGTCATTTCACATCAGCATCAATTCTTTCATAAATGAGAATTTTTCTTGAGTTGTTGAAAACTAACAAACAAATTTCCACACCGCGTTTTCCCAAGAAGAAATGTAATAATGTTTGTACAACTAACATTTTATCTGCCTCCATGAACAATGATTAAACGTAAATAGTAGATATTCATGGGATTCCAATGACAGAATCTTTATTTATATACATATACTTGCATATATATGAGGTAGTGAAGATAAGTGGATTGCCTAGAAGATGAAAAAAAAAAATTCTGTCCCCAAATTATCTGGCTTCTAAAACTGCACCACATCTGACTTGGATATCAGATCGTATTACATATTTGAGGCTCTCCTGGTAAAAACTCATTACCCTGTTTTGCTACTGGTCTTCTAAACTGTCTATAGTGTCATTATCTTTCTGTTGCATTTCTTAAATGTTCTAAAAGACTTTAATGTATAGCAGTTATAAAATATTTCAATCTTTTCTGTAAAAATCTAATAAGTTTTTTTCCTTAATCTAACTATATCTGTCAAAAGGACTCTATGGTGCCTTGTTAATGGACAAAGTTAGGTTTGATATGTTCGTTTGCATTTTTGCACTCATAAAACTCAAAGATTACATTGTAGACCTTGGTTATGGCAGGGAAGCACGTAAGGAAGCTTTTAAGTGTACTTTCTGTAGAATAAAATTTCATGGCCTGGTAGATTTTTCAATAGCTCCATGTCTAAGAGTTCTGCAAAATGCACACAAACTCATCATACACATGCACATATACTCATGCACCTGCACACATACTCAAAACGGGTATTAGTTATTGCTAAATACTCAACTGATAGGATAAAAAGATTTTTAAAGTAGTTTTCATTTAAGAAGCTCTGGATCTACAGGGCAATAAGACAAATATAAAAATACCAAGGTATAAAATATATTAATAGAACTAAGAGGAGTCTAGATAAAATAATGACAGTTTCAAAAAAGTGAAAAACGACTTCTGACTGTAAGCAGCTTCAGAGATATCTTTGGAAAGAAGGCAACATTTTAGTGTCTTAAAAATAATTTTTTAAATGAAATAATTGCTAATGTGAGGCAAATGTGGAGCACAATACTATTCTTGGGCTAATTCACAGACTGTAGCAAGTCTAAGGGTGAAAACAATTGCGTAAGAAAAGTTACCTGCATGCAAAACGGCTTATAGATAGGCTTTTAAGAAATAAACTGTGTTGCACCACATAATATCCTCTTCTCGGCTTTATGCAGTTCTAAATAGTTCAATCCCTAAATTTCTCTAACTTTGAAGACTCCAGAATTAGCATGCTGATTGATTTTCACTTTTGTGTTATGCAGCTTACATCTAATATAGACTGATGCCATTCAATTTTGAATTCCAAAGGAAGATCCAACAGAGTTTTCATAGAGATTGTCTCCATTATCCCAGGAGATATCCTTGGGCATGGGGTTGTTAATGCTGGTGTCAGGAATATCTCCCCTGGAACAATACAATCTACACACAATGTTAGTTTCCACAGCTTGGGTCTGGCTTCAGCTGGGAGTTTACCAAGTAAATCCAAACCTTGGCAAGACCATTACATCTTTTTGTGGTTCAACTGGGATATTTAAAATCTTCTGTCTCTGAAATTGGACTGGGGAGGGTGATTTCAACCCTGGTACAAAACTTGATGACACAGAAACATCACAGATGTCTTCTATGGTAGAAAGTTCCAAAAACTATATGAGTGTTGACTCCTAGAATAGCGATTGTCCTCCTTGAGTGAATTTAGTTGATTTGTGAGTGCAGTTCATCAAAGATTTTGGGTTCCATTTCAGAAAGGGTAATTAGTCAGTTGTGTTTGATCTTTTTTTTTTTTTTCACCTGTCCATCCTACATATTACAAGCAAATATAATCCCTTGATTATTTTATCTGGGTTGTCTGGAAGATTGTCAAATCTTCTGTGTTCTGTGTTCAAGATGAAGTTCCAATAATTTAAGGTCGGCATGTGTGAGGAAAGGATATGACCCATTTCTGTAAAATATGTGCCTACTACCATTCACAGCCTGGTGTGTCCAGACCACAGAGAGGATCAACCTTGCAGAACTTCAAGGGGATAAAGTTACTTGGTCACAAAAGCCTTTGACTGTGATTACTCACTTTGTATTTACAAAAGATGTGGTATTGTACATAAGCAAGGCACCAGGAAGAAGCATTTTAACTTTAAAAATCAGAAGCTTGGCCCATGTCTGTAATCCTAGTGGTGCTCTGGGAGGTGGAAGCAGGTATATAACCTGAGCTCAGAAGTCTGAGCCTAGCCCAAGTAAGAGTGAGATGACTCTTACTAAAAATAATAAAACTAGCCTGGTGTTGCAGTGGGCACCTGTAGTCCCTACTACTTGGGAGGTTGAGGCAAGAGGATGGCTTGAACTAGGGGTTTGAGGTTGCTGTGAGCTATGTTACCTCAGGCAATAGAGTGAGACTCATCTCAAAAAATAATAAAAAAATAAATAATCAGAAAGTTACTGAAGTTGGCAGTTCAGCTACCCTGAGTTGCCATTTTGAAACTCTCTGGGTGAAAATTCTAAAGCTTCATATTTCTTCCTCGAGTTATGGCAGCAAACACTGAAGCATCTTTCTCAAGCAATCCCAACCCCACGGTGGTGGCAACTTTGCAACATGCTTCCTTCCTGTGGCTAGTTGGCTTTGAGCAAAATCACTACACCTGTATAAATTTTGCTCTCCTCAAACAGAGGGTGTGAGGCCTTTAACCTCCATACAGTCAAGAAGGGATAATCCGGCTCACAGCACATCTCCTCCAGTTCCTCCCTGAATCCCACCTGGAAAGTATGGCGGCACCTCACGCGGCTGACAGGGAAGCAGCAGCATGAGGCAGCACTAGAAGCACTCAGGTTTCAACTACAGTGAGTTCCAGTTTCGTGGGTATTTTTGTTTGTTTGTTTGTTTATTTCCAGGTCCTTTTTTTTTCTTTTTATTTCCTGGAGGAAAAAAAAAATTGCAACTATTACTATTTGCTATCAAACTACTCTAGAAAATAAAATAACTTTGATTATTTCACCTCAGAAGCAGCAAGCAGAAATAGGGCACAGGATGAAGAAACCATAGTTTTAATGCAAAAAATTTTGTCCAGGCTTCTCAACTCCTCTTCCTCCTCTCTCCTCACAGCCATCATCATATTCATGAAATGCTCATTACAAACAACAGTACACTTAATTCTAAAACATGAAAAATAAACAAAATATTTTGGAAGAGATAATAGGTTTCCTCCCCGAACTCTGCCAAAAGCAGAGGTAAAACAGTCGGACTGAGTTCCGTAAAGACCCAAGAGGACCTCTCCGGCGTCATGTCGGGTTGGCTGAGCTTTGGGGCTAACATATGGTGGCCATGTTGGTTTATGGTTTTATCTCTATCATAACGGAGATCATTTGTAGGCAGCCTTCAGTCTTCAGCCCTGTGTCGCGGCAGGAGCAGATTGTTACGTTTTCCTCATTAACTTTACCAAGCAGGCACATGCTGGAAGACCTGAGGAGGAAAATAACAACCTGGCTTCTCTTCAAATGTGGCCCATCCTTCCGGTTTACAGAGGGGAATTCCAAAACCAGCTTCCCCTTGAGATTTAAGGACTGATAACATCAGAAATAAAAAGATGAAGAGTAAGCAGGTAGGGGAAATCATCAGTAATCTAATGGTGTTGCCAAACTCAAGAAAAGTATTAGCCCGAGGTTTGATTATGGCAGTGAGTACTAAATGGGAAATGTGGCAGATGAGAGATTGAGGAGGAAAGAGAGGGCCCTGAATCCTGAGAACTCAGGAAGCAAAGGTGATTTGACTGGGCCATCAGAAAGCCGAGTCTACCAACAGTGCAAATCTGGAAGGAAAAATTATCATAGAGTTTCAGATGAGTTGTGTTTGAGTGGTCAGCAGGAAATTCACATAGAGACAATCATCATTCAAAAATGGGGTCTAGGGTGCAGGAAGGAGTCTTAGCTGGATATCTAAAATTAGAATTTTGTTCAAAGGGAGATTATGAGAGAGGTCATCTAATACCAAAAAGATTGTAAAAAATGAAATAAAGAGAAATATTTATAGGAGAAAGGGATAAAAGAGTTTGCTAAGAAAGTCTTACTTTTTTTTTTTTTTTTGGTGGTGGTTCATGAACTTAATATAGTGTCACATTTTAATGAATTTAAACTTTTACATATATTCTACATGTTTATATTTCTTTCATATAGGTGAACATGCATGGCCTGGTTCTTTTAAGAACAGTGGTTCAGCCCTCAAACAAAAACTTATGGTCTAATTGACCCAGACATGCCAGTTTACATATATTTGGGGTGGGGAGGAAAGAGAGAAAATGTATTGTAGCGTAAATTGCTAGCACATGAATATTTGGTGACATTTAGGAATATATAAAGATAATATGTCATCTTGAGAAAATAATTCAGTTAACCCATGATAAGACAAGTTAGCAATTTTTGAAAGAAACTAATCTGTAACAACCCAGGACTATACGAAAATCATGTTTGTCCTTTCTAATTTTATTCATAAACAAAAGAGAAAATTCAAAGTGATAAGACATTGTTTGGACATGGAAGCAAAATACTGCTGCTCAAGTGACTTGCCCTCATTGGCCTGATTGGTATTTTCAAGCATTATTATCATGCTACATGGAAGTTTATATTTTGAGTATGTGCTCACCTGTTTATAAATTTGAGAGCAATATTTTACTTTCTTTTTTAAATTTAGAGCTTGCAAAGGAAGATGAGTTTGTGTCTGCCATGTTCATTGTAGTCTTTTGTCTTGGAAATAAGTATTGTCAGTAGCTTATATTGACATACATTTTTTTAAGTAACAGCTTATTTGTTATCATATCAGGATCAGAAACAGCTATTATGTTCACAGGGCTTGTGAATGTTAAATTGCATCATTAGCTAACAAGTGTACCCAGAAAATCATAGTTTTTCATTGTATTTAATTAATATAGTTTATTCATCCTTTTTTCACTAAATTTTATAAATCACTTTTTCAGGTATACTTCTTTTACACAGTTTAAAATTAAAGTTTAGGTGTGCATGTTTGCACAATTTTTTTTTCTTTTAAAAGGTGAGTGAAGGCCATTTTCTTTTTTTGGTATTACTGACCTGTTTAGTCTCAACTCTATAATTGACAGTACACTTACACTATTCATTATGGGATATTTCATATAGTTCCTTCTGTGGTCTTCTTATTCTGCTATCTATTGCTATAACAGAATACCTGAGACTAGGTAATTTATAAATACCTAAATTTATTTCTTATAATGTTGGAGGCTGAGAAGTCCAAAATCAGGTGAGCACATCTAAATGACTTCTGGTTAAGACTTTCCCCTATGTCATACCTGGCAGGAGGCATCATATATAAAACAACTAACTAGCTTTTATGCCAGACTCCCTCTCATGATAACTAATCCCATGATAACTTTTTAATCTATTGTCCTCTTAATCCACTAATGCATTAATGAATTAATCCCTTCACAAAGGCAGCAGGCTCACCTCTTAACATTGTTCCAACACAGATTAAGCTTCAACTTGGGCTTCAGAAGACAAAGATTTAAACCATAGGGGTGATAGTGCTGCAAACATTTTTCTTTCATTCATTTTTATATTTAGGAACTTTTATTAGTATTTAAGTAGTTATCTTTCAAGAATATCTTAATTCTATCATTAGTCACATTTTTTAAAATTTTGCTTCTGATATTTCTTTTGTCTGATTTAAATAGTCAATTAAATAGTAGATGGGAGGCAGAGACTATTAAAGCAAACAAAGTTTAGATGTAGATGAGCTTATTCTACTTTCCCTTTTCTATCTCCTCATATTTGTAGTTGGTTTTTTTTTTTTAATTGTCAGAACATACAACATTTTTACATTGTTATTATACTACATTCTCTATTTTATTTAAAATTTGATCTATAATTAAATGTACAAAGTGGTCAAGAGTGGTCTTTTGTTCAGGTTTCTCCAGTTATTAATGCATACTTGATGCAGAATGGATAACTTCTAGATATAGCTCATGCAACCTTGAAGGTAAAGAAAATGTTCAGCAAGCATCTGAGCTACACTATGAATTCATTTACACTTGCCACACCATTTATAATGGAAGTAAGAGCAGGTAAGATCACATAATTCGATAACAACATAAAAAACAAGTTAATAATGGAGCAATCTTTTTCAAGAAAATAAAGGAATAAAAGTCTGGGAAGAGATTCTTATAATCCGGAGGATACTTTGGACCATGATGGAGAATTAGAAACCAGATGTACTGCTATCCATGAACAACCCAAAACTAAACCAAATATATGAAACAGAATTTTTTAGACATTGGCAAACAGGCAGAAAAGGGTAATAAAAGGAAAATAAATGAGATAATTGCTATAGCTTACTGCCTAAAGTTTCTAGGTTGAAACACAAGAAGGTACTCAAACAGACAGGTTGTCTCTCAGAGTTAAGAGAGTTGTCTCTTAGAAATTTGAGACTCTGACTTGTCTCTCAGAAATTTGAGATTCTGCAGTGGCTAGAATTTGCAGGAAGATTCAAGAGAGAAGAAATCTCAGGGTCACACAACTGCAGAGAGAGAGGAGAAAGAGAGAATGTATTCATCTGGCTAAGCATTATTCATTGCTTTCCAGTTTTTTTTTAAAAAAACTAGTAAAGAATCACTAGAAATAAGCAATTATAGGAATTTCTATAATGCAAGCAAAGGCAAGAATAATTTATAAATCTATCAACCAGAATGGAAAAATTCCTAATATTTACATGGATCATCAGATAGAATAAAGGCAAAATTGGCCCTAAGACTGGAGGTTTCTCTAAGACCAGCCCTTCAATAGCAAAGCTGACAAAGATATTAGAAAATCCAAAAGAAAAGTGCACATTAATTTCTTTGTTTTTTTACTTTTTTTGTTTTATCATCAATATTTCTTAAGAACTTAAGTGCAGAAATAAAATGTTAGCAAATCGAGTTTAATAATATATACAAATAAGTACATAATTAACATGTAATTATACTTGGTTTAAATTACAAAATTTGTCAATATAATCCATCATATTAACACAAGAGAGGAGAAAAATGCTCTGTCAACTTAATAGAGATAAAGTATATTTGACCAAATTCAATACTCCTAATATAAACTGTCAACGATCTAAGAGTACCAGAAAGCATTTCCAATGTGATAAGCTACATTATGGAGATGAGTACACATGAGTGTAAAGAGGAGTAAAAGACGTTGGAAACCAAGAAGAAGGAAGGGTCGGAGGGAAGTAAGAGGTGAAACTTATCTGTCGGTAAGTCTGTCATTGTATTTAATTAAAAGGTGAGTGAAGACCATTTCCTTTTTTGGTATTACTGACCTATTTAGTCTCAACTCCATAATCTACAGTAAACTTACCCTATTCATTATGGGGTATTTCATATATTTCCTTCTGTGGTCTTCTTAGTCTGCTATCTATTGCTATACCAGAATACCAGAGACTAGTTAACTTATAAATACCTAAATTTATTTCTTATAATGTTGAGGCTGAGAAGTCCAAAATCAGGTGAGCATATCTGAGTGGCTTCTGGTTAAGACCTTGAGCAGTGACAGCCACATAAAAACTCTGACTTCAGCATTATACAACTCACCAGTGTAACAAAAAATCTTGTGGCCCCTTAATATTTTGAAATACTAAAAGAGAAAATTTAACTTTATAGATTACCAACATGATCTTGGAAATTGTTTTTCTTATTTTTATTTTATTTTAAATTTTTTATTAAATCATAAGAGTGTACATTAATGCATTTATGCGGTACAGTGTGATAATTTGATATACAATATGGAATTGTATACATCAAACTTGTTAACGTAGCCAACACCTAGCTTACTTAATTGTTGTGGCAAGACATTTATACTCTTAGAAGCTTTAAAATGTACCATTTGCATTATGTAGAATAGGTGAAGTCTCACCAAATGCCCTCCGTCCTCCCAGCCTCCCCCCTCCTCTCCTTCTCCCTCCTCTTCTTTCTTTCTGGTCTATAGTTTTGTGTAATCGTTCATATGAAAGTGTAGGTGATGATATATTAGTTTCATAATAGTATTGAGTACATTGGATACTTTTTCTTCCATTCTTGAGATACTTTACTAAGAAGAAGATGTTCCAGCTCCATCCGGGTAAACATAAAAGATGTGAAGTCTCCATCTTATTCCATGGTGTACACATACCACATTTATTAACCCATTCATGAGTTATGAACACTTAGGCTGCTTCCATGACTTGGCTACTGGGCTGCAATACACATTCTGCTGCAAATATCTTTGTCGTAAAATGATTTTTTGAGCATCTGGGTATATACCTAGTAGAGGAATTGCACGTCTACTTTTAGTTCCTTGAGTGTTCTCCAAACTTCTTTCCAAAAAGGACATATTAGCTTGCATTCGTACCAGCAGTGTAGAAGTGTTCCCTTCTCTTCTCATCTATGTCAACATCTGAAGTTTTGGAATTTTGTGATGTGGCCTAATCTTAGTGGAGTTAGATGATATCTCAAAGTTATTTTGATTTACATTTCTCTGATGATTAAAGACAATGTGCATTTTTTCATGTGTTTGTAGGCCATATAGCCTATCAACTTTAGAGAAGCTTCTGTTCAAGTCTCTTGCTCACAAGAAAAAGGTGTTATTTGTTCTTATCTTATTGATTAGTTTGACTTCTCTGTAGATTCTAATTATCAGACCCTTGTTGGAAATGTAACCTGAAAATATATTCTCCCATTCTGAAGGCCATCTGCTTGCTTCACTTACTGTGCTCTTGGCCGCACAAAAGTTTTTTAGTTTGATCAGATCCCAGTAATATATTTTTGGTGTTGCTTGAATTTCCAGGGGGTTCCTCCCCATAAAAAATTCTCCCAGTCCAATTTCTTCAACATCTTTCTTGCACTCTCTTCTAGTATTTTTGTGTAGATTCCCATCTTAAGGTTAAATATTTTATCCATTGAGAATCAATTGTTGTTAATGGTGAAAGGTGAGGTTTTATCCCAGGTTACAAGGCTGCTTCACACACGTAAATCTATAAATATAATACATCACATGAAATAAAAAACAAAGACCATATAATTCTCTCAATTGACACACACAAAAAAAGCTTTTGACAATATCCAGCATCCTTTCATGATCAGAACACTTAAGAAAATAGGCTTAGATGGGTCTTTCTTAAACTGATAGAAGTCATCTACAGCACACCCACAGCCACTATCATATTGAATGGAGTAAAATTGAAAACATTTCCACTCATATCTGGAACTAGACAAGGATTCTCTTTGTATCCCCTGCTTTTCAACATAGTAATGGTAGTCTTAGCCATCACAATCAGGCAAGAGAAGGTGAGTAAGGGTATCCAGATGGGGTCAGAGGAGATCAAACTCTCACTGTTCACAGATGACATGATCTTATATCTGGAAAATCCCAGGGACTCGACTACAAAATTCCTAGAAGCAATCAAGGAATATAGAAGGGTCTCAGGATACAAAATCAATACTTACAAATCAGTAGCTTTTATATATAGCAACAAAGTCAAGCTGAAAATATACTCAAAGACTCTATTCCTTTTATAGTGTTGCTAAAGCAGATGAACTATCTGGAATTTACCTAACAAAGAACATAAAAGATCTCTGTAAAGAGAACTATGAAACTCTGAGAAAAGAAATAGCAAAAACTGTTAACAAATGGAAAAATATACCATGCTTGTGGCTGGGTAGAATCAACATTATTAAAATGTCCATACTACCTAAAGCGATCTATAGATTTAATGCAATCCATTTGAAAGCACCATTGTCATACCTTAAAGAGCTTGAAAAAGTATAGAGTTTTATATGGAATCAAAAAAAAAAAGACTCAAATAGCCAATACATTACTCAGAAATAAAAACGAATCGGGAGGCATCACATTACCAAACTTCAGGCTATTATAAAAATCTGTATAGTGATCAAAACAGCATGGTACTGGCACAAAAATAGAGAGGTAGATATATGGAACAGAATAGAGAACCCAGAGATGAACCCAGACACTTATCTTTGATCTTTGGTGAGCCTATCAAATATCAAAAGCATTAATTGGGGGAATGGTTCCCTATTTAACAAATGGTATTGGGTGAACTGGCTGGTGACCTGTAGAGGACCGAAACTAGAAAATGTTTTTCAGCAGATATAATATAACAACAACAACAACAACAAAAAGCTAGCTATCAGGTCATTTCCTTGTGATTTTTATAGTGCATGTATGTTAGCAAGTATCATAAAAGCAAAAATACAAAAATGTTAAACACAGGTGTTTTTTGTTTGTTTTACTGCTGTGTTTGATATACATGAAGTAATGGACATCTTTACTTGTACATTTATCCTAAGGCAGAATTTTATGATTTTTATTAAAAAAAAATCTAGATATTGCCTTATCTGACTGTAACCCAAGTAGAGTAAAAATATATGCTCATATTATGCTGAATTAAGTTACCTGAAAAGACATAGTTGTTTTCATTAAACCAAAAATACTGAACTACTCTTAATTGCCAAAGATATTCCCATGTCATGTAAACATGAAAAGCATTTGGGTTACTTTCTGTCTTTCTGGGAATTTTAGAAATATTTTACTTATATAAGAACTGACTTATCTATAAGACAATCAGAATAAAACCTCCTTTAAGGAATTTTATAAAGAAATTTGGTAATATAAAAAAAAAGAAATTTGGTAATACCATTCAGAAAAATAAATAAAAATTGTATATATATTTAACATATGTAGAGACGCAAAGAGATCTTGTAAGTTTCATTCTAAAACTATAGCCAAGTCTCAGACAACACGCTCTCCTCTTTGCCCACTTTACATTTTTATCCAAATTGTGTTTCTGAGAGATGGAACAAGTTAAAAGTTACCTTCTCAGTATGAAGGCAAAGGCTTTTCTTACCAACATTTATAAAGTAGAACTTGGAGATTTTCCTTTTTTGGGATATTTGATTTCATGGAGGCTGTGATGGCATTTTAAGTGGGAAACTGAGGAGATATCAAGCACTTGTCTGGATGTCTCCAAAGTCTTATATAGAAAAAATGTGCAATCTATTTCCAATCAATGTTTTTAACTTTGCAACCTTAGACAGTTTCTTGCTTTTGGTGTCTTTGAGTCCACTAACAGTCCTGATGGCTATAGAGGCCCAAAGTTCAGGTGACTGAGGGGCTGCAGTGGGAAGGAAAAAGTCTGGAAGGAAAAAGTCTAGAAGAACACAAAGATGAATGGGACAAGGAAGTGTTGGAAGGGTCATGTTATCAAAGAATTCAAGAGAACTGAGGGGAAGATGGAAGCTAATTTCATCCAGTAACTGAAGGGAAGATGGAAGGTGGTAAAAGTGGGAAGGAAAAGCAGAAGCGATGGGATGGGAGAGGTATGGAAGACCCAATTTGGGGATATCTTCAGTTTCCCAAAGAGGCCATCAAAGTTCCAAACTATCCTAAGCAAATTCATGAAAAGAAAAAAAGTGGTCAGAGTTGGTGGAGCATAGGCTTACTAGGGGTCTGAGAAGGGAGTTTTACTTGACTGAGAACTTACTGTGGGAAAAACAGGATCAGCTACAAAGAGCATAGAGGCCTTACCAAGAGCCAGGGGACATTTTACAGCGCAGGAATTCAGGAAGTAAATTCCAACTCGGAGTCAGGAGGTAAGACTTCCAACCCAGCAAGTGTCTTCCAAATAAAGAAGCCTAAGACTGTAACCTAACCTCTTACTTGCAGACAAACCTAGGGCTATAACCCAGCTTGTAAAATACACTCAGAATCTGAAGATTCATAATCTGCCCTTACTTTGCTCAACAGCCTGTCATCTGGAATGCTGGCTCAGGAGTCAAAACTACCAATGGATTCCCTATCAATCAACTAGAAGTAAAGACAGAGGCTTCAAAGGTATACACTCGGGATCATGGGTAAGAGCTTTGGGGGGCCAGTGATGCATCTGATCTTTCCAAAGCTACAATACCAAAAATAGTTGAAGAAAAAAATTGTTTATGACACTAATTAAAGATAGTAAGGTAAATATTTTATTCAAGGAACTTTAAGGGTCTACTGCTATAGAGTTTTACAGTCGGAAAGAGAGATTGGACTCAATACAAGAAAAAGTTGGACTGTATATTCAAGGAAAAGGACACCAATCAGTGAATTAAAAATCATTAAGAGGGTAGGGTAATTCTTTGCTAAACTGACCTAAAAGTATTCTTACTAAAAGCAGGACAATGTGACTAGATATTGTTTAGTGGTGTGAGATATTGTGTGGTGGGTGAGAAATTTGATAAGATATTGAAGAGGATCATATATGCAGCTAAACTGACATGACAAGTCATTCTAACATCAACAAAATTGTGTGTCATCCAAGTTTCTCCGAGTATTGTGTCTTGATGATGCAAACACAAGAGTAAAAATGAGAAATATGAACCTGGTTGAAATGTACTTGAAATCTGGAATTAAAACTTAAGATGGATATATCCCAGGTTTCGGCGTGATGGTGGGGGAACAATAGATGAAGTACTGTATATTTTGGAGACATATACTCTCAAAATTGAGAAAATGAATAAGATAAATTTAATGATAAATTATTCTGTTAATTTCTTTAATGAACTTTGGTAATTTGCTCATTTTAAGAAATATCTTCATGTTATCTAAGGTGTGAAATTTATTGGTATATATTTTTCAAAATGTGTCATTTTCTGTTTTGGAATCTTGAGTGATGGAACATATCATAATTCTGGTATTATTAAGGTCTTCTCTTTTTTTTTCTTGATCAGTCGGCTGAAGGAATATAGATTTTATTGGTTTTTTTCAGAGGACCAGAATGTGATTTCATTTTTCTTTTACCTATTCTTTGATATCCATTTTTACCTTTATCATTTTGCTTCTGCTTATTTTTTGACTAACGTGTTCTTTTTCTAGCTTTCTTTGGGATTAGTTTGTTCTTTGTATTCTAATTTCATTTATCATTAAATTTTGTTGATAATTGACACCAAATAATTGCATATGTTTTCAGGGCACAAGGTGATGTTTTAATGTATGTATACATTGTTTAATCATCAAATCAAGGTAATTAGCAAATTCATCACATTAAGTATTTATCAATTATTTGTGATGATAGCATTCAAAATCCTCTCTTCTGCATACCTTGAAATATACACTGCTATGGTCGCCCTACTGTGTAATAAACTAAGAACTTATTCCTCTTGCCTAACTGTAACTTTCATCCATTAACCAACCTCTCTGCTTTATGCCCTTCCCTCCCCAGCCTCTGGTAACCACTCTTCTGTTGTCTGCTCTTTTAGCTCAACTTCGTTTGAGAACTGCTGCTTAAGTGTTGATGGGCACTGAAGTTGATTCCATATCTTGGCTAATATGAGTAGTGATGCAGTAGAGATGGTAGTGCTAGTATCTCACAACATAGTAATTTTATTTCCTTTCGGAAAATGTCCAGTAATGGCATTGTTTGATTATTTATAGTTCTTTCTCAAAGTTTTTCAGGAATGTCCATACTGTTTTCCGTAATTGCTATACTAATTTCCATTTCCACCAACAGTGTATAAGACTTCCCCCTTTTTCATCATCCTTGCCATCATTTGTTAATATTTCTTTTGATAATGGCCACTGTAACTGGGGTAAGGAGATATCTCATTAGATAGCTGATTTTAGATATTTCTTTTTTTCTAATGTAAGCATTTCATGTTAGTTTCTAATCATGCCTACCCAGATCAAACAAATCTTGGTATCTTGTGTTTCGATATTATACCGTTCAAACGTTTTTTCTGAATGTCTTTTTTCGATTTCTTTTTTGATCCACAGGCTATTTACTTTCAAAATATTTTGGAATTCTAAAAACCACCTGCTATTAAATTCCAGCGCACTTACATTGTTATCAGTGTGCATACTTTCTATAATTTCATTTGTTTAATTTATTGAGACTTATCTTATGGTCCAAAATATGGTCTGTCTTGGTGAATATACTGTGTGCATTTGAAAAGAACATGCATTCTGCTATTGTTGAGTGGAGTGTTCCACAAATCTCAAATACATTAGCCTATTTTATAGTGTTGCTAATTTACTATATTTACTGATGTTCTTTCTACCTGTTCATTCAACTAAGGAGAGATGAATACTGAAATATAAGTATAATATTGTTTTTATCTCTTTCTTCTTTCACTTGACATTAGTTTTCCTTCATGCATTTTGAAACTCTATTTTGACGCATGCACATTTAGGATAGTTAGGATTCCTTTGACAAATTGATACCTTCATCAATTATTAAGTGTTTGTTTTAGATAGTGCTAATATATCCACTCCAGCTTTCTTTTCGTTAATATTTTAATGATTTATCTTCATGTTTTATTTTATTTTTGTCTTATAATTAAAGTGAGTTTCCCATAGAAAGCTATCTCAGTTATCTTTGGTGCATAACAAGCCACTCTGAAACTTAATGGCTTAAAAGATTTATTACCTCACATTTTATGTGAGTCAGAAATTAAGGAAAGTTTGGCTGGATGGTTGTTCCTCTCTTTATGCTTAGTTGTATATTATTTCTAGTGATATATCTTTAATAGCTCATCTTTTCTCCTATTATTTCTGATCTATCTGCAAGTATATTTGCATTTCAGATAGTATAGTTTTCATCCCTAGGAATTCCACTTCTATCTTTTTCATATTTTTTTATTTCCATGCTTAAATTTTTTGTTTTGCTATGCCATGGGCATATGGGACATATTTATGATAGTTTTAATATCCTTTCTTTTTAATTCTATCTTCTTGGTCATTTTTTTTTTCCATTGACTGGTTCATCAAATTTACGAACCAAATTGTCTTTTGTATACCTTGTAATTTTTACTGGGTGATAGATATTGTGAATTTAATGTTTTTAAGTTCTAGATATTATCCTACGTCTTTAAAGAATGCTGCCCTTTATAATGGCATGGAGCTAAGTTATGGGGAAAAATTTGATCCTATTGATGCTTTTAGAACAGATCCAGAGGAGCTAATCTGGCCCCTAAATTAAGGTGATATGCTTATGAATATTCTTAATATCCAGGTCAATCCAGGTGACTGATAGACACACAAATTTGACTAGAGACAGGCAGCTATCACCAGCCTGTGTAAATTTCAGGAACTGTCCAACCTATTAGTTTTTCAAGATTCTTTCTCCAGCTACATGACATAAAAATATGAAGTCAAAAATTAGAAGAAGCCCTCTGCAGAATTCCAAATCTCTCTTCTGTGTAACTCCTCCTTTTAAATATTTTGCCCTTCAAATTCCAGTATCTCAGTCTCCCCAGACTCTTATCTGACTCTTCAATTTAGCAAGATACCTCAGTTCTGTTTTGATTTGCTCTCTGCCCTGCATATTTGAAACTGCCTCCTGGCAGCAAGCTGGAGAAACCATGGGGCCTACCTCTTTGGATTCCTTTCTCTTGGGCATAGTGCCCTGTGACGTCTGTTGTTCAGTATCTGAAAATACTCAACATGAACTGTGGATGAAATACAGTTCCTCCTAGAAATGCCAGGTAAATGCTTCAATACTTCCAATTACCAAATTTTAAAGTCAGAAGAGGCACAGTTATAACTTCCAATGGAGGTCTCTTTTTTTTTCTTCACCATTTTATTGTTAATTTCCATTTATTCAGTATTTTACTATCAATCCTATTCATTTTTGATCATCAATTTTCCCAAACTTTTTGTGTCCTACAGCTGTGTCTCTACTAATCTTGACAGCTTCTTTGCTTTGTGGCATGACAAAAAGACAGCCTAATTTCAGAGTCCCTTCTCCCTGCCTGAAATCAGCTCCTTTCTTTTTCTACACTACTACAGGATCCACAGTGATTTAAAAAGAATCATTAGAAAAATAACCAAAGCACTTGTACTCAAAAGTCCCCAAATATGTGTTTGGACTTACCCCCCCAAATCCTATCTACTTTTGTGATATCACTAATCTACCTATGTTCCCGTAACTGTTTCAGTGCCATCTACTGAGTTCACTATTTGGCCGATACTTCTGCTTTCTTCTATTTTAATTACATTATAATATGAAACAGGATGTTATCTTACTGTTACATTCCACTAATGACACTTGACATGTTTGTTTTTCTCTTGCATTTTGTCTTTTCTTAGTAAAAACCCTTTTTCTTCTTACATTATTATTACCGAAGTTCATTTCTTCATCAGTAACCATGAGGTTTGCTTTTCATTCCACATCAGTATAAGCCACTGCACTGGCCTCATGTTAATGTATTGATATATTAATCTGCCTACCTTATGGATTAAATTGAAAACAAAAATTCAGTTTCAGTATTGGAAGGGTGAGCTTCTACAATGCCCTGATTTTTGTTGTCTATCATAAAGAAATATTTGCATCCCAAGTCAAGTGTTAGAAATTAATTTGCCTCTTTTCGCAGGAAAGAATGTTTAAATTTCATCAAATGAAACATATTTTTGAAATACTGGATAAAATGAGATGCCTGCGAAAACGTTCTACAGTGTCGTTCTTGGGAATTCTTGTTGTTTTCCTCCTGTTTATGAATTTATACATTGAAGATAGTTATGTTCTGGTAAGTCTTAGAGGTTGATAGTTTTTCTTTAAAATAAGGCTTATGTCAAACTAGAATAGCACAACTATAACCTAACTTCAGTCCAAAGCTATTAACCTGAATATTTTCTATGTTTTATATTAGCCATACATTACCACCATACCCTCGTTTTGATTTAAATTCCAATATTTTATTTAAGGAATTTTGTACTTGTTTTTAACCTATCGTGTTTATGAGATGTAAGGAAAATAGAATAAGGCCCATATGTTCTAGCTGGGGTTTGATGGAATTAAATATGATGAATTAACTATAGATTCTCTCAATTAATGATTCAACCTAATAATAAAAATTTATTTCGTGATTCTATGTTTACTAGTAGAAGTAAACAAATTGTATAAAACAAACACATGATATTGGTTGGATATGGGTTTTAGTCAATGATTTGCATTTATTAGACATTTTCAAGTATAATTTTAACTTTTCACTTTCAAAAGACCCCACAAAACCACTGTCTGCAATAGTAGTCTTTATGTCTTTGAAATAGAACCTCTTTGATTCACTATAAATGTGTAAGAAGTCATAGAGTATATATAAAAAGAAAAAAATCAACACTACTGCCCTGTTTTATGAATTTTTGCATAGATCTATATTGGTCTTAGCTACTAAATGTACAAAATGTGATTTAATGAAGTAGCTTTTCTACTAAGAGTACTTTCCCAACTATGTTTCTCTGACTGTATTCGGCACATAGCTATGCAAATTTACTAATTATTCTAGGTGCTGAGATTCTTAATTTTAACGTATTATGTTCAAATATATATTAACTAGGGAAAATGTATTCAAATGATTATTAAATGCCAGCGCACTTCCCTTAAAGTAAATTCAATGAGAGAATTTTTATTAAATATATTTTCACTACTGACTAGCTGATATTTTCTAACTAAATTGGATTTGCAGCTGAATTTTTGATATTATAAAGATTTGAACCATTTTTAATCATTAATACTAAAATTATTCTTCTAAAACGTTCAATATCCATAAAACCCAGCTTCCTATTAGAATATAATACGGTTTCTTTTTAATGCTTCTCCATTTTGATCCTTTTACTTGTACCTATTTCATTTCTTATGAGCTTATCTGTCTTTATTTCCTTTCTAGCATCCAAAATGTCAAAATGCGTGCGATTTTCAAAGCATAGATATTAGTATATCTTTCTTTTTCTTTCTTCCTTATTTTAGTGAAAGATAATACTCATAATCCAGAGGAATCAGATGAGTAGTTAGAAGTAGTAAGGTCCCCGGAGTTTCTTAACACCTTCCATTCTGCTCTTCTTGCTAGAGAAATCATTTGCACCCTGCAGTCCTAGGCATCTTAACAGTTTAGTGCGTCTGCTTATACATTAGAGACATATATGCCCTTCGGTGAGAAAATGAAGCCAAGTTCAGTGTAAAAGACAAATAACATTACAAGGTAAGCTAAGTAGAAGAGACGCTGCGTGCCCAATCAGCTTAGCCTCTTGGCTGTGAGCATCTTCAAAGTAGCCACTAGGGTATACATTTAGTCTGTAGCTAGTCCACTGAATTGCGTTCCCATCCAGAAAATGTTATAACGCTTTGTCTTATTACTGAGAAATATACTCCAGCATAGTAGCTACAGAAAGGAAGTATCCGGGGAGAGCCAGGCTGTTGAAACAGATGCCTCTGGAAAGCAGCCAATAAGGCTGACTCAGGTGAAAGTTACATTATTTATTTAGGCTGAAAAGTGTAAAGAAGCTTGTTCTTGGGAATTTAATAAAGTTACTTCATATAAGTTTCATTTCCTTTTATATTCTGTTATGTCCTTAAATCAGGACGAATGAATTCCATCTTATCACAGAAAAGGTTTAGATTGTAGGTGTTCAGGATAGAATTTTTAAAGAAATATTCAATATCCTGCACTGCCCTCATTAATGTTACATAAGAACAGAATGGTAAAATGAATTTGGTGCTGTGATTTTTATAGAAATTTCTTCCAAACTTAGAAAGAATGTACCCCATTATGTTACTATACAAGCAGCTGATGCTAAACTAAGTCTCCAGTTACCTTTTTGAGAATCCTGCATTTATTTATTTCAAACTTTAAGGATGTTTTATAGACTTACAGACAGACTGATGAAAATATTTATTGGTAAAAAATTAAAAGTGAACAAAAAAGAATTTAAAATGATAACTTATGGAATATTCAATTAGGATATTTCTAAAAAAGTTAATATCGAATGTTTAACTTCAAGTATTTAGAGCCAAGCGTGGTGGCTCATGCCTGTAATCCTAGCACTCTGGAAGGCCAAAGTGGGTGGAATGCCTGCGCTCACGGTTCAAGACCAGCCTGAGCAAGAGCACTACCCCTTCTCTAAAAATAGCCGAGCATTGTGGCAGGCTCCTGTAGTCTCAATTACAAGGAAGACTGAGGCTTCAAGCGATTGAAGACAATCCCTTCAGCCTGAGTTTGAGGTTGCTGTGAGCTATGATGCTACAGCACTCTACAAAGTGAAACTCTGTCTCAAAATAATAATAATAATAATAATAATAATAATAATAATATTGCCTTGATTATTTTGACAAACGTAATATACCTGCCATCTGTAAAACCCATAAACTTTAAAAATAGCCTGGCTATTTTTAGAGACTGAGTCTTGCTCTTGCTCAAGCTAGCCTCCAACCTGTAAGCTAATGTGATCCAGCTGCCTTGGTGTCCCAAATTGCTAGGATTACTGGCGTGAGCCACCACCCCAGCCCAGCAATATAAAATTTTGAAATACATTGCTAATGAATAAATAAACATAGGTATTTAGGGTATTTAGGTTTGTAGACATAATTAGATACACAGAAAAGATATTCAAAATGAATCTTTATTTAGTAAAGCTCTTGTAAATCTCCAGCCATACTTTATTTTTTATTTTAAGAATATTCCAGTCTGGGGTGGCACCTGTGGCTCAAGGGAGTAAGGCACCGGCCCCATATGCCGGAAGTGGTGGGTTTAAATTCAGACCTGACCAAAAACTGCAAAAAAAACAAACAAACAAAAAAAGATATTCCAGTGTGGCCAATAAATTTAAGATAATATTTTGAATTAGTCATATTTTCCATTGGCATTTGAATTTGACCAAAAGCATTAAATGTTTCAATAAACATAAAACTTAAGTGAGTCTTATCTAATCTCTTAGAACAGAAATTTAATCAATGTTGTAATGACTACAACAACATATTATCAGGACCAATGTTACTTAAGAAATTTATTTTCTCTATAGTCTTAATAACTTGGGTGTGTGATTGGCCTGACATCTTATACTGAATAGCAGAAGCAGATCCACAAAAACACAAGGATAGATTGTAGACCTCTTCCAGAAAGAAACACTTATTTTTAGTTATGTGGCTCCTAAACATATTCTGTCAATGGTAGTAAATCACGCACACAAGCTAAATGGCCGTTTTGCTAATAAGCTATAGCCAATATAAAGTTGATCATGGTGACTAGATAATCAAAATTTATTAATTTACTAATATCATCTAACATATAAAAGAAAGGTAATTAATGATGGCTAAAAAGGACATATTTTAACCAGATTTTGAATGTTTTCTTATATAGGAACTGTCCTGAAAATTTAATTAGATGAAGAGTTCACCATTAAATAGGTAAAAAGCATCCTAGATATAAATGGATCGGAATTTTACCTCCAGTATAATGCCACACACACTCATATACACACACAAGGAAACACATTATCATGAGACAGACTAATGAAAAGTCAGTGCACATTCTCTTCAGGGGTAGGAATGTGTCCCATTTGAGGTTACTTTAGGACATTTGATAAATATTATTGTCATGTCACAAGGACCCCCATGTCACAAGGCTAGCCATTCTCAATAGCTAGATCATGGCCATGAATGCAACACATTTAAACTTCTTAATAACTTATTCAAAGTCCAACTGCTGCATCTTCCTAATCATTCTTTTTTTTTTTTTTTTTTTTGCAGTTTTTGCTGGGGCTGGGTTTGAATCCACCACCTCCAGCATATGGGGCTGGTACCCTACTCCTTGAGCCATAGGCACCGTCCAATTCCTAATCATAGTTTCACAATCATAGAGATAATGTATGGTCTTATACATTCTCTAAGTTTGACAGTCATAGAGATAATGTATTTGGTGCTTCTTGAAAAAGAGTAACTACAGGGAGTCTCCAAGTTCCAAACATCCAACTTTCATACAACCCACAATTATGAACAGAGGCTATTACAGGTAATAGGTACATGTACCTGTTTCAACTTACGTATGAGGTCAGACAATTAAACTCTCAAACACATGCTTGAAAAAGTGCTACTTATCTCTGTGCTGGATATGACTATGGTCACCTTTGGAGTACTCCCCTTGACCTTCTAGTAATCACAGTGATATTCAGCAAGTAAGTATGTAGGACTTTTCCTAGGATGAATTCACAAACTTAGTGGTCAGGCCTCATATGAGCACAGGTCTGATGGTCATTCCAGAAAATGAGTTCCAAAATTGCTCTGATGGGTGGGCTAGGGGCTGGCATCAGTGCATAGCTTCCTAGGGGGGAGAACCTCAAAGGAGACCATAGTGATATTCAGCAATGAAGTAGGTAGCACTTGTTTCAGGATGAGCTCCGAACTTATTCATCAGACCTCAGACAAATTCAATCTCAGGACCTCACATCTACAGTACCTACCTTGTTTGTAATCTGGTGACTGCCTATAGTTTATTATGACTAAATAGAGGGAATTTGAGCCCCAAATGAAAACAAATAGATTTCTGTAAAATTTTAAGATCTCTGACTTATTAAAAAAATAATCTTAATGTAAAGGCAGTGGGAATTTTCGTGTTTTTTTAAACAAGAGAATGTCAGTGCATTGCTGGAGTAAAGGTCGACTTATAGACCAATGAAATAGATTTGAGAGCCCAGAAATAAAGCTTTACATTTATAGCTACTTCATTTTCAACAAGCATGCCAAGATAATTCAATGAGGACAGGAGTCTTTTCAATAAATAATCCCAGGACAACTGATTAGCTAAGGACAGGAGAATGAAATAGAGCTCTCTACCTAACACTCAGAAAAAATAGCTCAAGTGGGTCAGAGAAACTAAATACAATAACTAAAATGATAAAACTCTAAGAATAGGGCAGCACCTGTGGCTCAAAGGAATAGAGTGTTGGCCCCATATGCTGGAGGTGGTGGGTTCAAACCTAGCCCCAGCCAAAAACTGCAAAAAAAAAAAAAAAAAAAAACACCTCTAAGAATAAAGAATAATAAAGTATAGGAGTAAACATTAGTGATCATAGGGCACCAAAAGCACAAGGAACAAAAGATAAATAGTTAAATTTAATTTCATCAAAATTAAAAACTTGGTGATTCGAAAGATGTCATAAAGAAGAAAACTGACAGGATGGGTAAACGCTTGTGAATCACATATCTGATAAGGGACTTATATCCACCCTGCAGAATGACCTCAATACTCAAGAATAAAAATAAATCATTAAAAAACAAGCAAGCAATCTGAAAAGACATTTCTCCAAGAAGATATAAAAATGACCAATGCACAGATGAAAAATCATTCAAAACATACCAGAAATTAGCCACTGTACAAATGCAACTCAAAACTACAAGAAATAACATTCACGTCCCCCTAGGATGACTATTACCAAAACCACAAGTCATAGCCAGTATTGTCAAAGATATGGAGAAATTAGAAACCTCATCTATGGCTGGTAAGACTATAAAATGGTCCAGCCACTTGCTTATTTATTTATTTTTTTATTAAATCATAGCTATGTACATTAATGCAATCATGGGGTACAGTGTGGTGTTTTCACATACAATTTGAAATACTTTCATCAAACTGGTTAACATAGCCTTCATGTCATTTTCTTAGTTATTTGTTAAGCTGTTTACATTCTACTTTTAGAAAGATTCACTTGTACCCTTGTAAGATAAACCATAGAGGTGATCCCTCCAATCACCCTCCCTCCACCCATCCTCCTCTCTCCCCTTCCCTCCCCCTCCTCCCTCCCCATATACTTAGGCTATAATTAGGTTATAGCTTTCATATGAAAACTATAAATCAGTTTCATAATAAGTCCAGCTACTTTGAAAAACACTTTAGAAGTTTCTCAAAATGTTCAACATATAAGTTATCCTAAGATCCAGATTCTATCCTAGGCATGGGCGCACGAAAAAAGAAAACATATGTTTACACAAGATGTCTGTATGTGAATGCTCACGGCAGATTTATTCAAAGCTAAATAGTTCCACCATCAACTCAGTGAATGAGTAAAATACAGAATGCTCAAACACTAAGACTTTACTCAGCAATAAAAGAGAATTAATCATAGGGAAAAGAATGCCATTATTAGTTCATGCTGTAGAAAAGTAAATGCCACTCGAGTATACAGAATGGAACAGAGGAGAGAAAGCCTGAAGCCCAAACTCCAGGTAGGAGATCAGATGAGCAGTGATGACCCACAGCTTGTAGTGTTAGTGTGCATAATTGAGATTTATGTAACCCACCAGAGTATATATCATACTTATATATTCACTGTGTAAAGATAAACTATATTTAACCCAGGACCATCTATGTTTTATGTTTGCCTCTTTCTTGGCATTTAGGAGGGAGACAAACAACTTATAAGGGAAACATCCACACATCAACTGAACTCAGAACGCTATGTTCACACTTTCAAGGATTTATCTAATTTCTCAGGAGCCATAAATGTCACCTATCGCTACCTAGCCTCCACGCCTTTACAAAGAAAGCGTGAGTATCCTTACACTTTTAAATAAAGAATACATAAAATGTTTTGCTTTGAAATAATGAACATTTGTTTAATTTCATAGCAATAAAAATTTAAAGGCTTACTAATATAATAGTAGGAAGGACTTCAGTGTTTCTTCACAATATGCAATTACTGTACTCACTGACCCACTTCCCTTAATAACAAAAAATAAAAACTTATGCCTAATTGTAATGTGAACCTTTTAGCAGTTTGCTCTAGGTATAAAGAAGCTTGGAAAAATAAAATTACTTAAAATTTGGAAGTTAAATTTTTTCTAGAAAGTTTTATCTTTTATCTGTGAGTATGTGATAGTAATATGTCTTTGTAGGGTTCATGCAATCAAATCAGGGTAATTACGATATCTGACACATGATGCATTTATCGTTTCTCTCTGCTAGGAGCATTCCAATTCCGCTATTTTATCTATGTTAAATATACTCTCGTTATTAATTGTAGTCACTATGTTGTGCTATCAAATTGGTAATCCAACCTCTCATGGTTTGGGTTTTATGACTTGCCACAGGTTTGGGATTATTAAAAGTCAGTGCATTCATTTCCTTGGTCTGACAAAGTACTACAAAGTAGGAGGCTTTAAATAAACAGCAATCTATTCTCTCATGGTTCTGGAGGCCAAGAGTTGAAATCAAGGTGCTGGGAGGCCCACCTTGCCCCTTCCAGGAATCCTTGCTTCCTCAAGTCTCTGGCTGCTCCTGGAGTTCCTGGCCTTTCACCTTGTAACTCCAGTCCCTGCTGCCCTCATCAGCAGCTTCCTTTTGTCTTTCTGTGTCTTTTCCTCTTCTGATAAGGATCTCTGCTAGTCAGGAGACTTGGGACCCTCCCTAAATCCAGAGTTATCTCATGTTCCTTAGCCAACTACATACACAAACAATCTATTTACTAATAAAATTGTAAGTTTTTGCTAATAAAATTCTGATGTTACAAGTAAATATGGATTCTCTTTCACACTCTACCCTGAGTTTTAAATATATATATATAGAGAGAGAGAGAGAGAGAGAGCACTAAGAAATAACATATTATATTTCATGGATTCTGAGACACCATACCTTATAAAAATGTACTATTATTTAATCAATATGTCACTAAGAAAACATAAGAGTTGTCAATTTTGTCCACAGGATGCTAACAATTGTAATATGCAACCTGAGTTTTAAATTTATCAGTGGAAAGAATACAAATCTTAGAATCAATGAAATATCATGAACTTAATAAATTATATGGAGACTATGCAATGACTTTGCTTTTAAGAAGTGTTCATTGGAGTGAATTTCTGCCCACCAGTTGGAGAGAACTGTTAAGTTAATTTAGGATTTTTAGACTTGTTTTCTTTCATTCCTTGATTGTCCAGTGTTCTTAAGCTTCTTTCTAACTGCGTAAGATCACTGCCATGCTTTTTCATCTCCATCTGTTACTCCACCTTTGTTTAAACATTACTGATCCCTCTTTTCCATGCTAGATTTACTAATTTCTATTGGCACACATGCCAGCTGCTTCATGCTAAAGATGCAACAGAGGCTGAGAGTGGAGCCAGTGGAATCTCTCACCACATTGCCTACTAAGTGGGACTAGACAAGTTCTGATTTCGGCTCGGTACCTGTGGCTCAATCGGCTAAGGCGCCAGCCACGTACACCTAAGGTGGCGGGTTCGAATCCCCAGCACGGGCCCGCCGAACAACAATGATGGCTGCAACCAAAAAATGGCCGGGCGTTGTGGCGGGCGCCTGTGGTCCCAGCTACTTGGGAGGCGGAGGCAGGAGACTCGCCTTGAGCCCAGGAGTTGGAGGTTGCTATGAGCT
>CAUYQV010082190.1:0-21135 GCA_963574575.1 Galagoides demidoff
TGGCATCACAGCTCATAGCAACCTCCAACTCCTGGGCTCAAGTGAGTCTCCTGCCTCCGCCTCCCAAGTAGCTGGGACCACAGGCGCCCACCACAACGCCCGGCCATTTTTTGGTTGCAGCCATCATTGTTGTTTGGCGGGCTTGGGATGGGGATTCAAACCCGCCACCTTAGGTGTACGTGGCTGGTGCCTTAGCTAATTGAGCCACAGACGCCGAGCCTGGAATTTATTTTTGTGTAAGTATAACGTGAGGTGCTGTCTGGATTCTTTTCCAAGTAGCCTCGTTTCCCAATATTGTTTATTTTGTGATCTACTTCTTTTTTTTTTTTTTTGAGACGGAGCCTCAAGCTGTACCCCTAGGCAGAGGGCCATGGCATCACAGTTCACGGCAACCTCCCACTCCTGGGCTTAAGCGATTCTCCTGCCTCCATCTCCCAAGTAGCTGGGACTACAGGCGCCCACATAATGCCTAGCTATGTTTTGGTTGCAGCCCTCGTTGTTGTTTGACGGCCCAGACTGGATTCGAACCCTCCAGCTCAGATGTAAATGGCTGGCGCCTTAGCCTCTTGAGCCACAGGTGCCGAGCCACATCTATAATCTTGAAATCTGAAACACTACAAAGTCTGAAACTTTTTGAGCCCTGACTTGACACTCATGAGGAATGATCATTTTGGAGCATTTTGGATTTGCAGGTTAGGGATACTGAACTGGTAATAGATGCAGGTATCTCAAAGGTTCCCCCCCCCAAAAAAATATATATATGAATGAAATCTGAAAGACTTCTGGTCTCACTTACTCAGATAGGGGATACTGGACCTATAAAAGGATAGCTCAGGGTGGAGACTGAGGGAGATGGAAGGATCCCAGTCCTAGGGAGGTTTCATGGGACCAGATAGGCCTGTGCCAAGTCTTGGGGAAGAATGGATGTTTGCTGAATAGGCAGGCTGGAAAAACTTTTCATGAAGGGGGGGCATGTACACTGAGAAATGCAGGAATGCGATTGGGGTGCTGGAAAGGTAAAGCAAAAATCTCAGGGGCCAGGATGAAAAAGGCTTCTAGGGCAGGTCCCCCAGACCCTCCTTGAGCACAGGGCTTCTCTGCGGAAGCCAGGGTTTTGTTTTTCTTTTTTTCTAGACTTTGTTGCAGAGTGACACTTTATAAAATACAGTGCAGCTCAATAACTAGAAATATGAGAAAATACAACCCTCAAAATTTGTTTATTATTAAGACTTAAGGGACACAAAATTAGTTTGTCAGATTGCTATAAAAGTTTCTCCACACTCATTCTCAGTTTATTTGTCTCTTGGGGACCAGTAGCAGCCAGTTCTTGAACCCCTCTGTACACCACTCTTGGGCAGCACCGTGCTAGCCTCCCAGATCTGTGGGGCAGACCTGGCCAGGGACTGGGAAATTTTACAAGGATCATTTTACACACAAGTCAGGCTATGCCTGGGGGACGTTGTCTGCAGAAATAGTTGGCGCTCAGAGACTAAGAACTGCTGTTGTGAGTGATACTGAGTCATTACGGGGATGTTACTCCATATTTCACTCTTCTCCTTACAACTGTATCGTTTGAGTTGTATGCTTAAATCACTGTGTATTTTTAAAAACTCTTCTTGTCAAAATAAGTGTATAAAACAAAGTATTTTAAGGCAGTTTTTTTTCTTCCCAGCTTTTCAACCTTGGTTGCATCTTATTATAGAACCAAGTGAGATTCTTTAGAAGCTACCAACGCAGGGTTCCACCTGCTCAAATTAGTTTCAGATGCAAACCAGCTTCAGGATTTTTGAAAGCTCCCTGCTGATTCTAATAGACAGCCAATTTTCTCCCACGTGGGATATGCTAAAAATGCTTAAAGTTTTTCTGTGGGATTTATATAAAAGAACATAGAACGGTAATCAGACTCCAGAACTGTAAGTTGAATTAAAATATGATAGTGAAAAATATTAAGTTTGTTTCAGGCCTGTTGCCAGAGCTCACACCTGTAATCACAGCACTTTGGGAGATTGAGCCCAGGAGTTCAGTGCTCCATTGAGCTATGAGCTCATCACTGCTCTCTAGCCTGGGTGAGAAATCCTGATCTGATTTCTAAAAATAAAGAATGTTTCAATTGCAAAAATTTTCTGTATGTGAAATTCTAGAAGAGTTTTCTTTTAACTTTCTCTATCAAATAACATTGTGTTTTGCTTTTTGTTTTTGCAGTTTTTGGCCGGGGCTGGGTTTGAACTCACCGCCTCTGGCATATGGGGCCGGTGCCCTACTCCTTTGAGCCACAGGTGCCACCCAACATTGTGTTTTAATGATAATATCTATCAACATTGCTTGTTTAGCAACAGATTATGTAATATGGCTTTAATAAATATCCTCATATTTATGGATACACTGGAGCTGGCAGGTTTGAATCCAGCCTGGGCCTGCCAAACAACAATGACAACTATAACCAAAAAATAGCCAGGCATTGTGGTGGGCACCTGTAGTACCAGCTACTTGGGAGGCTGAGGCAAGAGAATCACTGAAGCCTAAGAGTTTGAGGTTGCTGTGAGCTGTGATACCAAGGCACTCAACCCAGGGCGACACAGTGAGACTCTTGTCTCAAAAACAAACAAAAAAGTCCTTATAAATGAAAGCTTGTGAAGTCTTGATTCTTCTATTGCTTACTTCACCTGATGTCACCCAATAATTGTAGGAGTGATGGCAACAGTATTTGGGTGTCGTATGAGTCTCCAAATAATATTTAATTAGAACAGCTTTCCATGAATGTGCCTCTTACCCCAAAGGCAACGACTGCTGGACTTTTAACATAGAATTCCTTAAAATTATTTATCAAATATTAGAATATTTTCTAGAATATATGTTTAGAACATTTCTTTGAATTATTTTAGAATTTCTTTTTTACTTTGTTAATGTGTTCTTCATGTGCTGAAAAGTGAACAGTTTATAGTCAGGAAACAGCTTTTGGGCACCTCCTTGCCTGTGTAGGAGATGTAAAGTTTAAGGCCCAAGTCCTTCCAAGCAGCAGCAACACAGCGGAATGCCACTAACTTCTAATAACAGGAGGGCTGTCATATGCAAAATGAAAGATTTTGTCTCCTCCTCCTACAATTTCAAGCAGGCTTTCAATTTTGAATATACCCGTCTTACTTGTTTAAACACCCCTCTGTCCCTTCACTTTTTCCTCCTCCTTTTTATGAATGTTATAATCTAAAGGTGTAAAACCCCACTCAAAAAGTAGTCCTACCAGCTGCTTCGGGGCAGCCATTTAATCGGTCCCCGCCGCGTCCATGCGAGTTGCTAAAGGGATTATGAAAGAAGTTACATGTAACGCCAAAAATTTACAGAGACAGCTTAAGTGTAAATGGACATTATGAAACAATCTTAAAAAGAAACAAAGACACCCCATGTGTATGTATCGTATACGCCGCAGCAAGACGCGGGGAGTTTCCGAAACCCTAACGTGAAGTCACACACACGTTAAATGCCATGCAAGTTTGCTTAACGCACAAGTTAAATTCCGTGCAAGTTTTGTATTTTCTGCTTTGTACTCAGCTCCCGAAAAGAAACTTTCTGGGTTTTCTTTTTTCCTCCTACGGTTTTGCAGCCCCTGGGCTGCTTCCTGTCAAGACCCGCCGGGCCGAGCCTCCCCCTCGGCGGCCTCCAGCTCTCCCCGCGGTGCGCCCCAGCCGCCCGCGCCTGCGCAGTGAGCGCGCCGCCCCTCCCGGGCGGGCAGGCGGGCGGGCGGGGGCCGCGCGGGGCCATAGCTCGCATAGCCAGCATGTCAGCGCACTCCACTTGCAGCGGGCTGTGAGGGAAGCCAGCGCGGCTTTGTCCTGGGAAATGTGCTACGTGTTTTTCTTTTTTTCCTGCCTTCTCATTTCAAAGACAGACTTGTAAGGACTTCTGAAACGATTTTTCAATACCCGATCGAGGATACAATACCTATACGATCTACCGAGAAACCCTTGCAGGGTTTGGTGGGAGTCTGATTTTTTTTTTTTTGCCTCTGTGTGTGTGTGTGTGTGTGTGTTTTTAACTTTTGCATACTTGGTTTTGATACTCTGAGGCTGGGCCTCTGTCTTTGTGAAGTTGAAGAGCCAGGAGCTCCTCAGCAACAACTGATTTTTTGAAATTCACTCTTTTGAGGGCGAAAGCAAAGAGCTGGTTTTCTTTGCTAGCCCGATAAATGCTATTTATGAAGATGGACCTGTTGAACTACCAGTACTTGGACAAGATGAACAACAACATCGGCATCCTGTGCTACGAAGGTAGACGTGCCGTTCCCTGCCTTTCTGCTCCTTTGCTTTGGGGGGCCCCTCCTCCTGCCGTGTCCTGCTGGCCTTCTGAGCTGGCCTTCTGAGCGTTTTATTCTGCTTCTTGGGACTGGAAGGCCCCTGTTCACCACGTACGGCTTCAGCATAAACTTTGTATCATAGCCCTCGGGTTTAAGGTGGAACAGTGCAGAGGGCCCGGGGCTGAGAGCCAGCTAAATTAAAACCGTTAAAAGTTTACTTTCTGCCTGCAACATACTTAACATTTTTAATTTTCTAAAACTTAGGTCTTTACTTTAGCTCTACGTACTTGTCAGTAAAGAAAAAAAAGAAGGTTTGTGTCTTTTGGAAAAAATTTCCGTTTGTATTTTCTTTAGGGGAAGAACTTCTGGAACCCGAGTAAAAGTTAAACATGTCGGTAGCTGGGGGAGGGGCTTTGCTAATTCTTTTAGAGATGCCCCCATCTATGGCATTCCTGTTGTGCTCCAACAGCCCTTTGGGTTTTCGTGTAAAGGGGAACAAAAAGTTACAGTGAGTCTTCTCTTTGGGGAGTGATTGTCCGGAACAATGAAGACTTTTTCTATTCACTTGGGGGAGCTGGAAGGGCACCCTTGTCACAGAGCACAGACCAGCTCTTTGTCTGACTCCCCATTTCCTGTTCAGCTCCGAGAGAGTTCTGACATTGAAGGATGTTCCATCCACTGCCTGGTCCCTTGTGGAAGTGATTACACAACCAGGACGCTAAATCAGAAAGAAAGAAACAAACTTGCTCTGAATTCTTTCTGTTGATTACCTCTCTGGAACCAGGAGGTGTTTCCCCCCACTGTCTTGTAGTATTTCAAGCCATCTCTGAATAGTCAGAGAAAAAGCGATTTCTTAATCTGTTGGAACGTTATCTACGTGAGATTTGAAAAAATGGTAATGGCCTGCGTTTGAGTGGCTGAGAGGCATCTCTGGGGGAATTCAGCATGGCAGGAAGAGTATTTTTTGTTGTAACCTCACAAATCAAGGAGACATCTCCTTTCCGATTCTGCGGGAACAGTTTCCATTTTTTTTTTCTTCTCTAGTGAATTGAACATTACTCTTGAAAAAGAAAACATTTACAAAATGAGAGGGTGAGCAGATTCACTTATATTTTGCATGTAAAAATTTCAGACCTGTTTCCAAATCCTTTGAAAACTTAACCTTTGCCCTTCAAGGAAAAACATCTCGTTTATGTTGTTTTTTATTTAACTTTGTGGATAAGGATCTCATACTTAAAAGTTTTATTTTAGAAAAGGCCCCCTCCCCCCACTAGTTCCAGTTAAGAGTTTTGGTAAATTGCTTTCTTTGAAACTCTTCTGTTAAGTATCTTGGTCTACTGGTCTTGTGACTGGGCTTATTGCCTGTGAAATTAACATTGCAGTTAGTTTTTTAAACTTTTTAGGGGAACAAGAAATAAAAACTTATAAGGTAATTTCCGTTGTATTGTCTCTGCCAACAAGTAATATGATATTTTCAAAAAGAAAACATTGTGACCAGCCTAGGGGAGGAATATAGGATTGTTAGGAAATTGATACCAGATTAATTTTTCATGTCTCCAGTTGTTGGGTGAGGAACAGCTTATGGAAAGCTTGTCCAGGTCAGTTTCTTGTTGTGTAGTATGTAATGTAGTTAGAGTAGTTCCTTCTCTCTTCCCTGCCTATTTGGGAAGAAGAAACTTTTGATTTTGAAAGTTGAGTAGGTATACGGGATAATAAGCCAAAGTCTGTTTGGTTTAAACATCTGCTCCTACTTTCCTTATTATGAAAGTTAACATTATTTTAACACCAAAATAAATACACAGGAAATGAGGAAAAGCACAGCAAAATTTGAGTGGTGTTTATAGTGAGCTGTTTATGTCCTGGTGGTTTTCTCCGCGTAAACGTTGTGCTCATCTGGTCTGAACTCCAAAGGGTGTTTTGAAGATGGACATAAATCTTACATGGTTTTTTTTTTTTTTTTTGGTGAGAAAAGTTGAAACAGTTATGGTTTTTAAAAATACCGCATTTTGAGAATATATTACATTTTAAACATATCAGGTCTCCAGCATTCCAGGGAAGTTATTTGAAAAATGGAGTGTACACTGGGGAGGCAACATTTGATTTCATTTAGGGCACAGGCAAGTTTCATGGCTTTTAGGAAGGGACAAGTTAGTTTTCTGACCTTTTAGTTTTAAAAATCAAGATGTGGATAGTTAGTTAATTTTATTATTCAGGTTAGATATATCATATTCCTTAGTGATATTAGACACAGCTCTACCCTGCAAAGTGTTGGCACCATCTTTCTTCAGCCTGTCTCACCACTTGTAAAATTGATCTTTTAACTGATTACTTTGTAGCATACAAGGTCTTCCTGAAATCTCACTTTAAAACTGACTGTAAATTGTTGAGATGTGGACTCCCTCCTGAATAACTGCTCTTAGCACTTGCCTTTCTCCAACTATGGAGAAGGACACAATTGGAAGGAGAATCAAGGAAAAAATTAACCATACAAATAGCAGGTTTGGGTGGAGGGTGAGGCCAAGGTAAGCAAAGAGCCTGAAAAATGTCTACCTTCTGGAAACTGCCTAATTACCTTGGCTACTGATGAGCAAATCAGCCCAGTGGGGCCTGGGTCAATGTATCTGTTCACAAACCTCATGGCTTATTACTTCCAACAGTTAACCACTACCCACATGAAGCCCAGTTTTGCCCCTGTCTACATGAAGAGGTCATAGGGTGATCCTAGCCCTCATTTTTTTTCTTTCTGAACTCCTGAGAGTATTCCATTGGAAGGATGAGGATGAAATCCTCTCAAAGGCAAGGCATTCTGTCTTGGTTACTGCTGCAGGCCTCAGTCCTTCCACTGCTCCTGACTGGGCTCTCAGGAATGATTTGGAATGAAGGATGACTCAAAAAAAAAAAAAAAGTAATTGCAGTGTCTCCGAAGGCACTTGTAGTGCTACTGTATAATTTAGTGTTTAATTATATACTTACTGCCTTGAATTATCTAATTACTGCAGAGGTATATATAAAGACCTTAAACATCATCTGATACCTTTGCCTTGTTTTTACCTTTCTGAGGCCCAGAGAGGTAAATTGTATGTTTACTCAGAAAGCTTATTTAGGTTGTTTAGAAAGTTTGTATCAGAATTGAATTGAGGTTAGAAACCCAGTGTTCTGTGATTCTTTTACCATACCCCTTCTCTGCTCAGCTCCTTGATGTGAGGGACTATGCTCTGTCCTGGTTGCCCTCGCAGCCCCAGCACAGGGACGCCGTCCTGGTGCACATTGCAGCCAAGCTGCTCTTCTGTGTGTTACTCGGGAGCCAGTTGCTGGTCCACGTTCCCAGGCTGCTGTGATGCTCAGCAAAAAACCCGTAGGTGACCAGGCTGGTTGGAATGTGCCTTCCTTGCTGCCCTGGCACTTGGGCTTGCCTTCCTTTATTCTGATTGTGCAGAGGAAGAGGCCCTAGTGTAGATCCCAGCTCACAAGGAGTGATCCCCAGGGGCCGGAGAGCAAGTTAGACCACGGACTTTTCTCAAGATGGCTGATGGTGAATTTCCATAATTACTTGGTGCTGAAAACTTAGGTCCTAATAAATGTGCTCTTGGTAGGCCAGTGGCTTTAAGCTGCTGTTAGTGATACTTTAATTGTAGGTTAGGAGCCATTAGTGTGTAATTTGGTAGAAGAATTCTTTCCTTTTATTTAGTAGGGCGATTTACGTTAGGAGAAAGTAAGAATAAATTGCAGATTATGTTCCCCTCAAGGCTTAAGGGACGGGTATTCCACGTTCCTCGGGTTTTAAAACTGTCCATTGTTTTAGGACATAGTTATCAGTGGTTCCTTCATGGGCTCCTTTTAAATTAATTTTCTGGACTTGAAAGGAAAAGGCACACAGGAGAGTTGCTGAGTCGAGTGCGACCCTGTGATCTTTTGTTTTCTGCCGCTAACCACCAGCTGCTTAACGGGGTCCGGGTTTCATTGTTCTTTGTCTAATGAGCTCAGGCCTCAGGAAACTCAGAGGGTTGGGTCCTAGTCAGGTGAAAAGGCCACAGCGCAGAGCTGTTTGGTACCAGGCTCTAGTCCTGCCTGTCAAGTGACAAGCTCTTGATCCAGAATGTATTCTGAGGTAGAACATCTGTAACTGTTTTGCTGTTGATACTCATTTTGCTTCAGCTTTTTACTTGTTGGAAAGAGTTATTGGGTGTGGGAGGTGGGGGAGGAGGAGGCAAGGTAGAGGGAGGGAGAAAAAATGGGAGGAGGAGCTTGGTTCACAAAACATGCCCAGGTGAGCCCAAGAGCTCAAGAGCTCCCCTGTGAGAGATGTGGCCAGTGTGTGTTTTCCTTCTAATTACAGTTTGCAGGGGAAGGTGTGATTATACCGCCTCCCTCCCAGCTCCCCACCGTGTTTCTCACCCCCCTTCTGGAAGGATGATTTTACTTGGGCCCTTGGAGGGCAGCTTTGCTTCCCTCCTTCCTCCCTCCCTGGCGGTTGTCTGTGTGGCCTCATATTCCCAGCATGGTTGGGTTTATTGCTGTGAAGAAGATCAAAACCCTCCTTGGCACATGAGGAAAGGCCAGCTCTCAATATAGTTTAGTTCTTTCGGACTATGAGGATGTCGCAGAAAACTGGATTTTGTTATGAAGAAATTAGGTCCAGATCAAGCACTTCTGCATGTACACAAATGTATAAAAAGTCTTACCAGGGAACGTCTCTGACGGTCTGGTGTCGTCTCTAAACCTCTGACGTCTATTCAGTGATGATGTCTGTTCAGTGGCACTTACGTGCTGCCTATTTAGTTCTTTGGTAGCTGTTTTTTTCTAGCCTTGCTCAGACAGTAAGTTTGTGGCTCTTTTATTTCTTTAATGAACTCATGTTTCAGCCCCTCTCCGGCCCGGCCCCCCTGCCCCATGACCTAAGTATGGCTGCTTATTTTTAAAAGTAAGGCCTGAAAATGATTTTGCGTTCTTCATCTGTTCTTTCTGTCTTTTTGGGGTCTTACTGAATGTTACTGTTTAAATTCTGAGGAATTATCTGTCAGTGTGATTTGCTATCTTTCCGTCTTCTGTGCATGTTTTTTGGGGGAGGGGTTGTCTTTCTGAATTCTGTAGATTGTTTTACCGTCAGGATCTTGAGTGTGTGTTTGTGTGTAGAATGTGTTTTAATCCTATCAATGTGAGTCATGACCAGTTGAAAGAATGTTTACTCTAAATAAAATAGAAAATCTATTCTTAAAGTCCTCGTTAATTTGTTGCTATATATAGGATCTTTCCAAACTCTTAACATTCACCCTTTTGTTTGCAAAGAAGTCTGCAAATATAACAAACTGAAATATATTTATTTAGTAAGTGATCAGTGAAAACTCAGTACCGTCCTTTGTTAACCAGTATCCATTCTCTTAAACGTTTATGGAATTGCTATGCTCTGCTAAGGAAATAAGGAGTGTCTCTCCACACTTTCTGTTGTGAAATATACATACAGGAAAAGTATATAAAGCATGTGTAGTCTGTAGTAAAAAAACGAACAACCTTGTAAATACGGCCAGGTCATAACTAGTAAGTTGCTGCTTCTGTGTATTCTCGCGATCAAATTCCTCCTGACCCAAAGAGGTTATCATAGTTGTAATTTGCTTTTCTTTATACGTGTAGCTTTTCTACCTATGTGTGTGTAATTCTTTTTAAAAAAAAAAATGGCTCAGTTTTTTTTGGCTGGGGCTGGGTTTGAACCATCACCTCCAGCATATGGGGCCAGCGCCCTACTCCTTTGAGCCACAGGCGCTGCCCTCAGTTTGTTTTTTTTTTTAAAGGGCTATATAATTGGAATTATTCTGTATGTATTCTTTTAGGACATAAAAGTAGTGAAAATGTGCTATGAGGTTGTCTCTTCCATATGGACCTGGTTTATTTTACAGTACAGGGAGACTCCTGACTGCCCCAGCCTCCCTTCCCCTGTGGCTCCACTATTTACTGAACAGAGTTCGTCACACTTTGGGATCCCCCCCCCCCCATTAGTATTTCCACACTGAAGCCCTCTCACCATTCATACTGTTACGGAAAATTGTGAGTTCGATAAATTCTGCACCGTTTTGGAGAGTCCAGGGTGGGGGACACTTCTGGAGATACACAGCTTAATTAGGGTCTGAACAGCCACTTCAGTGGTGCATTAATAAGCAATTTGCTTAAAGGCTGATACTTGTTGCAAGTCAACTTTGTTGCTGTGCCAGCTTTCTTTGGATCTTAATCCAGGGACTTTTGGATACACAGAAAAAGCTTAAATTGCTCCAGTATTCAAACAACACTCTGCATTGTGTAGAGATGGCTGTTAGGGAGCAACCGATATCAAAAACAATAGCCTGCATTATGCACCATCTAAAATTATGAATGAGAAAGAATTCTCCATATGCAGTGCTTTCCACCTTTGTTTTATATCTGTTTTGCATGGAAATAGTTGCCTGTTAATTCTTCTTGGCTAATGATTCGATAGAGTGAATTCCAGGATTCAGTGATTTGATGCAGATGGGCTCTGCCAGGCTAGTGAGTGAAGTCGTGTACGCTGCCTGGGATCCAGCTGGACAGAACCTGGACTTTCCTGATAATGAGTGTAATTTTCTGGACATACCCCCTTCCCCCCCCCCCCCCCCCAAAATAACACATCTTCCATTATGTGGCAGCATTTATTAAAGTTGACAAGGGATTAATTAAAATTTTTATTTTAATGTCAGCGGCTTTTTTCTTTAGCCGTTTTCTTGCATTCTCACTGTGCATGCCCCTTAAACTACTGTATTTCTGATGAACCACCGATAAACTATTGGCTGACCCCACAAAGAAGTCTTGTTTCATTTTCCTGCTGAAAAGTTATTACCTTGTTGTTAATACTTTAAATCACCCAGGAGAGTGATTTGGGGCACTTTTTAAGGGGTATGTAATAGCAGCTGTACCAGGCTTTACGTTCTTTTGAGTACAGGGTAAAAGGGATGGAAAACAGTGATTCTCAGTGTGATGTTTTCTAACACAGCTCGACTGGATTCGGAGTTGGGGGTAATTACCACCGGGCTGTGGAGACAGGATAGCAAGCTGGGTTCTGCAAGGGGCTTCATGCCAGTGGGCGATGACTGATGCTGGTAGGGGAGGAGGAGACAAAGTTACAGAACTGACAGTGGATATCAAGTGTTGCTCTTGATATCAGATACAGTACACTTAAAAATAGGAAGGGTGCCAAAATTAGGTATGCGCATTTTAAGAAAGAGGAATATATTAAAACTGTAACACTCAAGTCACATTTGACTTCTGCAGTTGCAAGAGGGATAAGACACAATGTACAATATAACAAGCTATCAGAATATGTCATATACTGAGGGTTACAATTTTAATACAGTTTTTTCCTTTTTATTTATTTTTCTTTCTTTTTTTTGCAGTTTTTGGCCAGGGCTGGCTTTGAACCCACCACCTCTGGTTCATGGGGCCAGCACCTTACTCCTTTGAGCCACAGGCACTGCCCAGTTTTTTCGTTCTTAAAATGTGTATACATAGGGCGGCGCCTGTGGCTCAAAGGAGCAGGGCGCTGGCCCCACATACTAGAGGTGATAGGTTCAAACCCAGCCCCGCCAAAACTGCAAAACAAAAAACAAAAAACACATGTGTATACATATTTTTCAGCACCCTGAAATGTGTTGAGTGCTGTACTTGTTTCTGTATTTTTTCCTATACAGAGAGAGATAGAGAGTGAAAGGGCCTTACAGAGCTAGAAGAATCCCTGTGTATCCTCTAAGGAGAAAAATAAAGGAGGCACCGTGTATCTTGTTCTTCTGCAGTGCATACACTTCTGAATCCATCTCCATGCTCCTTTCCCTTCCCTCAGGGGCAGTGAAAGGCTGATTCCTCTGCTGGAGTCCCCGGGTCCCAGCCCTTCTGGCCTGGCTGCCAGTGATCTGTTTCTTATCTAATTTTCCCTCTTTACCCTATGCTTATACACCAGTTTCTCTCAACCTTAAAACTAAACAGACCCTTCTCTCAGCCCTGTGCTCCCTTCCAGCTGTTACCCCAGCTTTTCCCTGCTCTCCACTTGCCACCTCGTCCCCACGTGCTTCCTGCCCATTCCCTCTTCAGGCTGCTGTCACGTGATTTCTGCTGCTACATCTCCACTGAGATTGTTCTGGGTTAGGTCACTGGATGGTGGCCTAGTGGTGGTTCAGTAGACGCTTAGTCCTTACCTTAGTTGATCTCTTTTTTTTGGCCACTGGTGCTAACTCTTCCCAAATTCCTAAATTTCTTGCCTCTCTTGGCTCAAGTACTTAAACTGAGTACCTAGAGAGAGTAAGGTGCTGCCCTGCAGAGCAGCGTCACTCTGGAGGGGCTGCATGGAGCTCCTGGTGGCGGGTACGAGGGGCAGAAAGGTGAAGCCACTAATCCTGCATTAAGAACAAACTGACAAACTGTTGTCGAAATTTGAGAGCAGATGGGAGGGGACTAAGAGATGGCACAGAAATAGGAGAGGGTATGATCCTGTGCACTGGCGGAAGCCAGAGATATGGTAATTATGGAGGGAAGAAGTGGACAGGTGTTTGAGATGTTCAGAGAGAAGGGTGGCAAGGCCTGGCGATGAACTGAGCGGGGGCAAGGGACATGGGGAGGAGAGGACAGCAGACACTGCCGTGCCCCCAGCCATCCCACATGCACAGGTGGATGGAAGGTGCTGCCATGGACTGAGGGCAGGACACACAGGAGGAGACTGGGTTCTGGGATGGCACCGTGGGTTTAGCTTCAGATATGCTGAGTTTGAAGGATCTTTGAGATTTTAAAGAGATAAATAGTAGAAAGTTGGGCATGTGGTTCTGGAGCTCAGAGGAGAGGCCACTGCTGGAGAGGATGCTGTGGGGCAGAGAATTAATGAACAAAGCTTTGAGCAAGAATGGTCACCTAGGAGCAAAGGATAGCATAAGTTGAAGGGTCCTAGGAACTCATCATCTCTTGGTTAGGTCTCTGTTAATTTTCCTCTTTTTGCTAAATTAATGCCCTAGCTGATCCTCTGCTCCTAATCTCCTAGGCCAGGGGTCCTCAAACTTTTTAAACAGGTGGCCAATTCACTGTCCCTTAGACCGTTGGAGGGCCGGACTGCGGGGCCCAGGGACAAGTCGGCTACTAAGCAGGACAGGCAGCAGCAGCAAAAACAACTGGCGGGCTGCATGTGGCCCACAGGCAGTAGTTTGAGGACGCCTGTTAGGCCTTCACCTGTAGTATTACCCAGGTGCCATTCCTGTTACTCAGCAGCCTTGCCTGCTACCCTTCCCTCACCACCCTGGAGTCCTGACAGACCCAACCCCCCCCCCCCCCAATCACTCTGCGCCTTTCTTTTTGACTCCTATTCATCTTCAAGGGCAGGGGCTTCTTCCTGAAAGTGACCCTCCTTGCCCTTCCTTCTAGGGGTGCAAGATGTGTGTGTTTCCGTGTCATGCACATTGCTGCCATGGAATCCATCTCAGTGCCCCCTTCCCGCCTGACTCCGGTTTCTGGGAGGGCTGGGATCGCACATTGTGTTTACGAATTGCGTTAAAAATAAAGAAGCATTGAAATCACATGACTTGCCCGAGGATCGCAGTTAGTGGTAGGAGTGAATTTTCTACCTCTTAGATGTTGTGGAAAGGGATAGATTTGTTGGTATAAACAAGAGGGGAAGAAAGAAAAAGTTCTTTCTCAGTTTGTGTAGAAAAATATTTGGAGCAACTGGTTGGGAATAACTGCCTTTGCTCATCTTGCTTTCCAGTTCCTTGGCTTTGGATAATCTATTTATCTATTAAGATAGTAAGTGAACTCACCATTCATGGGAAAATACTTATTGTGTACCAGGCACAGTTTCATGTGCTGGGGATAGAGCTGCTAACAAGAGATGGCCAAGCCAAATCCCTGATCTTTTGCAGCATTATAGCAGGGAGAGACAGACCATGAACAGGTAGAGAAGATGGTTATGAAAAGTGGTGTTGGCCCGGGAGCAGTGGCTCACGCCTGTAATCCTAGCACTCTGGGAGGCCAAGGTGGGTGGATTGCTTGAGCTCAGGAGTTGAGACGAGCCTGAGCAAGAGGGGGAGACTCGATCTCTAAAAATGGAAAAATTGGCCAGGCATTGTGGTGAGCACCTGTAGTCTCAGCTACTCGCTGGGGCAGGAGGATCTCCTGAGTCTAAGAGTTGGAGGTTGCTATGAACTGTGATGCCATGGTGCTCTACTGAGGGAGACAAAGTGAGACTCTCGTCTCAACCAAAAAAAAAAAAAAAAGGAAAATAAAAGTGGTATTACTGTATGATGCCTATCAGCTGATGTGTAGAATAGGTATATACAAACTTGAAAAGAAACTGCCTTGGAAAATAAACTTGAGCAAATGATTTTTTCCCCCCATGGATTTGGGACAGATTTAAAAGTATATTAAGGAAACTTCTAGAAAATTCTGTCGGAATCTTAAAAAGGTAGGGGTCTTTTAACTGGGTCTGTTAATTGGTGTGAGGGTCAGACTGCCTTTTTAAAAAAAATTATATGTGTCTATTCTGGGAACTAGTGTTTATTGAAGTATTACTAAACTTTATTTTTCACTTTTTAATAGACTTTGATTCTTTTTTCTAAAGTATTAGTAACTGAAAAAAGAAGATTAAATGGTTCATTTGGGTTCTAATGGAAATGAAATATATTTAGAATTGTAAAATTCAATGAATTTTAAAAGGCTTGAAAAACTGGTGGATTAGGTGTACGTTCTTAAAGTGCTCTGGGCAAACCTTAACAGATATTTCCTGAAGAGAGAGATACCCCAGCACCCCAGGGGGAATTTGATTATGAGCTCTTACTCTGTGCTAATGGTGTGTTTGGTAAGGAGTAGATGAAATGCAAGCCTTGGGCTTAATTTGGATAATGGACTAGGGTTTTCCATCTGTTCATTTTTAGCTTTTTTTTTTTTTAATTGAGGCATAGTTATTTATGTTGAAATCCTAAGGGGATTCCTTCATGAATTTTTTCTTCGTGTTTTTTTTTTTTTATTAAATCATATCTGTGTACATTAATGCTATCATGGGGTACAGAGTGCTGTTTCTATATACAATTTGGAATACTTTCATCCAACTGGTTAACATAGCCTTTATGTCATTTTCTTAGTTATTGTGTTAAGAGATTTATATTCTACATTTAGAGAGATTCACATGTACCCTTATAGGATAAACCATAGGTGTGATCCCACCAATCACCCTCCCTCCACCCATCCTCCCCCCCACTCCCCTTCCCCATATTCTTGGGCTAAAATTGGGTTACAGTTTTCCTATGAAAGCTATAAATTAGTTTCATGGTAGGGCTGTGAGTACATTGGATACTTTTTCTTCCATTCTTGAGATACTTTGCTGAGAAGAATATTTGAATTTGGGATTTTTTTTTTTGAGACAGAGCCTCAAGCTGTCCCCCTGGGTAGAGTGCCATGGCATCACAGCTCACAGCAACCTCCAACTCCTGGGCTCAAGCGAGTCTCCTGCCTCAGCCTCCTGAGTAGCTGGGACCACAGGCGCCCACCACAATGCCCGGCTATTTTTTGGTTGCAGCCGGCATTGTTGTTTGGTGGCCCGGGCTAGATTCAAATCCGCCACAGTAGGTGTAGGTGTATGTGGCTGGCGCCTTAGCCACTTGAGCCACAGGCGCCGAGCCTGAATTTGGGATTTTTTTTTCGTTGTTGTAGAGACAGAGTTTCACTTTTTCGCCCTCGGTAGAGTGCAGTGGAGTCGCTCCAGCAACCTCCAACTCCTGGGCTTAGGTGATTCTTCTGCCTCAGCCTCCCAAGTAGCTGGGACTACAGGCGCCCGGCTGTTTTTTGTTGCAGTTTGGCCAGGGCTGGGTTTGAACCCACCACCCTCGGTATATGGGGCTGGCGCCCTACTCACTGAGCCACAGGCGCCTCCCGGAATTTGGGATTTTAAGAGTTTATCACACATACAAAAGAATATATGATAACTATTCTTGAAAAAGTTGAAAAGCAAAAGGAAAGAGTTCATTAACTGGGAGACCGCAAACGAAAAAATGGCACAAAGTCTCGATTTTATAGCAGTTATGGAACAATTTATGGAGCATGAAGGGTAATGCTTTTCACCTTTCTCAAGAATGGCCTTCATATATATTCTTTCTTTTAGGGCAGTCAGCTATTGAAGCTGATTCGTCCTCAGCTAATTCATCTAGTTGTTGAAATAACAGTTCGTCCTTTTGTTCTGTTGAGTTACACTCCATCATAGGAGTGTGTCCTAATTTGATAATCTGTTGTAAGGTCGCTGGACATGTAAGTCATTTTCAGTTTTTGACCATTATGAATAAAGTTGCTTCCGACGTTTTCTTATCGTAATAAAAATGTATGTAACACAGTATTACTTTAACCATTTTCACGTGTACAGTTTGGTGGCATTATGTACATCCACTTTGTTCTGCAGCCTCTGCACATTTGTATGCAAGCTCATATATGTGCATCCATTTCTTTGGAATAAATATTTATGAGTCAGAGTGCTGGATTATCGGGTGTGTTAACTATTAAAGAAATCACCCGGCTGTTTTCCAGAGTGGTTGCACCGTCTCGTTCTCCCAGCAGCAGTGTGTAAGGATTCCAGGAACTCTCCATCTTCATCAGTACTTGGCATTGCCAGTCTTCTAAATTTTAGCTCCTCTGGGGATGTGTGGCCGGTGTTGGGTGTTGCTCATTTTTAACATATAGTTCATTATACCTGTTGTGCCTGTTATGATAGTGATCACTGGTACCCTGTGAAAAAAGATGTTTTCCTGGGTGGTGCCGGTGGCTCAGTGGGTAAGGTGCCAGCCCCATATACTGAGGGTGGCGGGTTGAAACCCGGTCCCGGCCAAACTGCAGCAAAAAAATAGCTGGGCGTTGTCGTGGGTGCCTGTTGTCCCAGCTACTCAGTAGGCTGAGGCAAGAGAATTGCCTAGTCCTGGGAGCTGGAGGTTGCTGTAAGCTGTGACGCCATGGCACTCTACCGAGGGTGACCAAGTGAGACTCTTGTCTCTCAAAAAAAAGATGCTTTCCTTACTTTTGGCAATTTGCTATCTAAATTAGAGGCTAGAATATATATTTCTTGCCTAATTTTAGGGCAGAGGTAGTGATTTGGGTATTGTCAAGGGAGGGGTTGTTTTTCCACATGGGTCAGTCCAAGCCAGGGACACCAGCAGGTAGCCAGATTGAGGGATGTGAAGAAGCACCACCGTGGCACAGAGGACTCTTTTTGGGGTGGAACACTTGCCTTTACTGTAGTCTTCCTTCTTACTTGGTAGTGTCATCTACCCACTAGCCTGTTGCATAAAGCCCCCTTAGCTCCAGTTTGATTTATATTCTGGTTTGCCTGCCATCCTCGTGCACTCCCACCTCCCAGGTTCTTTTAATTTTTCGCCATTTGGAATGACTTTCCTATTCCTTTCCAGCTGCATGAATTTGGTGGCTATTTCAGGGCGTGGCTCAGTCTTTTTATGAAACTTTACCTGGAACATTTTATAGGCAGCAATTGGACTTTTTAACCTTTTTCTTTACTATATATACTATTCTGGGAAGAATGTCTGTTATTGGCTGCTTTCATTCATTCATTATTTTTGAATACAAAAGTACAGATGCTTGTGGCAGGAGAGCCTCTGTAAATTGACCTCCCAGGGGACTGAAACAACTGGTTAATATGCTGAGATGGTCAACATAAGGAAGGAACTAGGCCTACTGTACGGATACGTACATATGGTGCATGTCTGGTGTATGAAAATTAGGTCAACTTCAGGAGATGGTCAATGTATGGGGGTGGTGTCAGCTATTGAGGTTCTACTGTAATTTAACACAACTTAAACCATAGTATGTTTAAGCTTTTACATTCTGAATTTTCTTTCAGTATTGTGAGAATTTGCTTTGGTTTTAAAATTCCACAAAAGTAATCATCAATGTCCATATAATGTTCAATAGTTATGACATCAGTTATCCAAGCATTTCTCTGTAGTTGATCAGTAAGTATATTTCCTGTGTTTTGAAGGTTTTGATAGATTATGAAAGGGCCTATTTTACTATCCTCTAACCACCATGCTTTTTCTCAACTCTTTGGGAATTATTTGGTTCCAAATCGTATCTGATTTTGGGGGTGGTGGTGGAGCAGATAGTAGACCAGAAGGCTTGTTCAGCTGAGCTCTCCTAGAACAACTGGGGAAAAAGAGAGAACCCAGCTACACTTGGTGCGGGGACATTACCCAGAGGCACGGCTCAGGGGGCACAGCAAGGAGGTGGTGATGAGCTGGATGCAGCGTGTGATCTTGAGCGGTGGAAATCAGATGAATTGGGCAGGTGACTGTGACCAGCTGGGATGGCTGGGCGTCCATGGAGGTTTGGGATGGGAGGAAGCCTTTCTGGAGTTTTTGGTTGTTGGGGGAAGCAGTGCGTTGAGTGGCAAGCTTGGAAGAGTGGGCAGGCTAGAACAGTGTGCAATGGCCAGATTTGAATGCTGGTTAGAGTGGATTTGCCTTAGGTTTGGTGGCTGGTAAGGCAGCCATACTGAGGTCTTGCGACCAGGGAGCTGCCATTGTGGGAAGGTCAAGAGAAGGTCTTAGCAGGGACCCAAAAGCACAGCATCTTAATTCTGCCTGCTGGGATCAGAACTACACTCTTGGGACAGGCTGAGGGATCCCCCACCCCATGGGAACTGGGCAGCACTATGAGACCTGCCCTCGAAGGATTTCTTGTGAGCTTTAAGATCCCAAAGCACAGGGTATGAATGCTGAGGAAATAATCAGGTATCACTGAAAGCAAAACTATGTTTGGAATGAGGACCCATAGAGGTTGCTGACTGTGCTGTCTCCAAACAAACAAAAAAAAAAACCCATAGTGCCACTTGGTGTCCTGGTGACATATTGCAACATACTGTCATCAAGAGCAAGGACTTCTGTTTGAAAAATAGAAGGCAGTGAGAAGGAAAAAGGAGGACAAGGAGGTGAACAAGAAGAAAGAACACATGAGGAGGAACCAAGAGAAAAATTTAGGCAACATAAAAAACCAAAACCGAGGAACTACCTCAAGAGACCATGAAGCAGTTACTATAGAAGACTTCACCTATAAAAAAAAATAATGAACTTGACAGAAAGGGAATTTAAAATAGGGATAAAAAAGACAATAAAAAGAATGGACCAGAAAACGGAAAGACAGAACAAAAAGTCTGATGAGAGATATGTAGCATATAGACAGAATATGGTGGTGCTCAAGTAAATGAAGGAGACAATCAGGGAATGTAAAGATACAGTAGATAAGTATCAAAAATAGGTTAGACCATGGAGAATAAAGAACCTCAGAACTAGAGGATAAAGTTTTCAAGTTAGCCCAGGTAGTCAAAGAGGCAGAAAAGAAGAGAGAGAGAGCAGAACAGTCCCTTAGAGAACTATGAGACTCCATGAAGCTTCAAACATATGAATTATAGGAATCCCTGCAGGAGAAGAAGATTTTTCCAAAGGAATGGAAGCCCTACTGGTAACTATCATAAATGAAAATTTCCCAAGTTATACTAATAATCCCAACACACTCCTCTTAGATGGATATCGAACCCTCAAACAGAGCTTCTTCAAGCCACATTCTAATGAACTTGTCCAAAGTTAAGATGAAAGAAAAAATTCTGCAAGCAGCCAGGAGTAAGCACTCACTGATCTACAAAGGCAGAGCCATATGGATGACAGCAGACTTCTTTTTTTTTTTTTTTTCTTTTTTTGGCCAGGGCTCAGTTTAAACCCACCACCTCCGGCATATGGGGCCGGCGCCCTACTCCTTTGAGCCACAGTGCCGCCCAGGATGACAGCAGACTTCTAACTGAAACTTTCCAAGCCAGAAGAGAATAGACATCCACCTTCAACATTCTTAAACAAAACAATATTCAGCCTAGAATTCTATATCCTGCTAAGCTTCAAAATTGATGGAGAAATTAAATCATTTGTGGATATACAAATACTGAGGAAATTTGCCACAACAAAACCAGCTCTACAGAAAATACTTAGACTATTTTCAACACTGAACATCACAATGGACCACCAGCAAACACCCAGAAGCAAAAGGTCAAAGTCTAGCTTCCACAGTGGTGCAAAGGATAAACGACATAATGAACTTTCACAAAATAAGATGAATAGAACTCCACCACATTTATTAATTCTTTCAGTAAATGTCAATGGATTGAATTCACCACTGAGGAGGCATACTCTGGCTGATTGGATTAAAAAAAACACAAGTCATCCATATGCTGTCTCTGGGAAACACACCTAGTCTCGAAGGACAAATCAAGACTAAGGATTTTGAGGCAGAAAAAGCGTTTGATCATATCCACCATCCCTTCGTGATCAGAACACTTAAGAAAATTAGTATACAAGGGACATTTATTAAACTGATAGAGGCCATCTATAGCAAACCCATAGCCAATATCGTATTGAATGGAGTTAAGTTGAAATCATTTCCACTCAGATCAGGAACAAGGCAAGGCTGCCCATTGTCTCCATTGCTCTTTAACATTGTAATGGAAGGTTTAGCCATCGCAATCAGGGAAGAAAAAGCGATCAAGGGTATCCATATAGGATCAGAAGAGATTAAACTTTCACTCTTTGCAGATGATATGATTGTATATCTAGAAGATACCAGGGATTCTACTACTAAACTCTTAGAAGTAATCAAGGAATACAGCAGCTCTCAGGTTACAAAATCAACACTCATAAATCAGTAGCCTTTATATACACCAAAAACAGCCAAACCGAAAAAATAGTCAAGGACTTTATTCCATTCACAGTAGTGCCAAAGAAAATGAAATATTTGGGAGTTTACCTAACAAAGGACACAAAAGATCTCTATAAAGAGAACTA
>CAUYQV010082191.1:0-15655 GCA_963574575.1 Galagoides demidoff
TTATTTTCAGAAATGAGGATTATTTTTATCTAATGAGGTAGAAAATATTCCTTCATCATTAATGTCCTTTTTCTTGATTTCCAAGAATCTTGGAATTTAAATTGCTTCTCTGTTCCAGAAATCCTTTTGGCGCAGGTCCATGTTTCACATAGTGTATTCTGCAGAACCCCATGTAAAAGGCACGCAGTGAGATTCTCCGTTGGAAGTTTATAGTACTTTTTAGCAAATTAAAGGATCTGGAGAATTTCACAATTTAAAAAAAATATCTTTTCAACTTTTCTCCACCTAGAGTTGCTTAATTTGTCTGATTACAGAAAAACCTTTTTAAGAAATACCCATTTACACCCAGCAGAAATAATTGACTGAGTAACTTAGGTTGACAGATGCTGGCTTACGGTTTTGACATGATTATTTTCCCCTCAGTCTACATGATTTTCACCTTGTATTTAAATTTCACTCTCTTATTGTCACATGTACATGCATTTCATTGCAAACCTCCTCATACCTTTTTTTTTAAAAAAGTATGCAACAAATAAGATGTGTAAAAAATAAGGGAGTAAATAAATGTCCTGAGATGGGTGACATGTATCACACATATAGTCCACCAATGATTTATGAAGGACCTGTGACTCAGAGCACTCAGAGAAGCACGGTCAGTTTCCTTCTTCCCTCTCCACCAAGCTGTTCATGTATGTAAGGGTGCCACTTCCACAAAACAACCTGCCCCCTTCTGTCTCCCATTGCCTCCTGCCCTTGTCATAACCCTTCACCTGGCTGGGAAGCTTATAGGTTGCAACTACTCTCTCCCAGGTGTCAACTTCCACCCTAGAGATGTCTGAGTTAGCAGGAACCTAAGGCTTGGGAGTACATTACATATGTGGTGCTTAGGGACCCTTCAGGAATAAAGGGAGTGGGGACTGTGTGAGTTATTATTCTAACAACCTCAATTATTAACTTAGCCCTTAGGTGAGACCCCTTGGTACCTAGCAATCATTCCAGCACAACATAAATCTATTTGTCATAGAGAAATCTCATTCCAAGGGGGAAAGACTCTTATTTATTCCAAGGCTGATGGCAGGTACCAGAAACCTAGAATGACAGGATAGTCCATGGGTATTTTTAATTTTATTATTTTCTTAAACCAGTTTCCAACAGCTGGTCGCCAGTTGCCCCCTGACGTGGACACATAAAAGCAAAGCCTCCAGGACTGTGCCAGCCGGGATCAGGGAAGAAACGCAGCCCTCATAAATCAAGGCTGCGCTGTTCTACAGCTTTAACTCAATGAAGTGCATGTGTATGGGATAAAGGGGACAAGCTGTGACTGGGAGAAAGAGAACGTGCTCCTCCCCCATGGCTATAAGCCAGGACCAGTCTCCAGAAAGCTGTTGTCATCCTCTCGTTCCCCCTGCACTGGTCAGATGGTTCCATTAAGACCACACACTCCTGTGGCCAAAGCCTTTTTGAGCCTTGTCCTGGCTCTTTTTAAAATCTCAGTTGTTTAAGCTTGGAGTAGAGTGAACTCTCAAGGGAGTAGAGCAGAGGGAAGCAGCATATTCATCCCTGTAATCCTGAATCACCAGAGACAGGCAGTTTGGGGCTGGGTTCTAGGAGAGAGAGGAAAAGGGAGGTCTTTTCTAAGGAGAGGGATACCAGAAGTAAAAGAGGGAAAGTGGAAGAAAAAATGAAAAAGATGAAGCACAACCTCCTCCCCAAGTGGCTGAACTTCATTCATGGCAGAGGTAACATTTCCCAGGACATCATAAGCTAAGTACTAAATCTCAAAGTGAGCTCAGAGAGTTCAAGAGGCCAACACAAATGCTAAGGGATACAGGAGGTTTCAGAAATGAAGTTTCAAATAGATTTTTAATAAAGGTGACTCTGCTATAGCTAGAGAAGAGTGTATACTGGCTATCCATCCACATTCCTGAAAGAGAATGACCAGAAACATGTTGGCAGAGTACCATTCACTGGCAAAGCATTCAGAATTCTTCAGCATAAACATCCCACCTCCTATCCAAACCCCTGGTCAGGAACATTTCACTTGGATGCTAAAAGGCCCTAAGTGCTAGTGTAGGTGAGGGCAGCTCAGTCTGTAATTTAGTCATTCATTTATGAGCTAAGGATCAATTCTATGTCAGATGTTGTGTCAGGTGGCTGCCGGGGTAGGGAGGGAATCGCAGGCCAAACATTCCTGCTGCCTGTGGACCTTGTTCTCACCCAGACACACAATGAACAGAGGAGGAAGTCAGAACGGTGCCTCAAAGAGGGCAGGAAGCAAAGACCATCAAGCTCTAACCAGAAATGAGGAATCATGTAATTAATATTAGTCGCTTATGTTTTTAGTGCTCTAGTACTGTCATATTCCTCTGGGATATTCAGGGTGAACTTTGTTATTCCAGCTGAGAAAACTGAAGCTCTGAAGAGTTAAAGGATCAGCCCAAGGCTACCGAATCTCTCAGTGACAGAATACAGCCTGACTTTGCCACTGGACACCACAGTCACGAAGGGCCTTTTCTTCAATCAGGGATCTCTGATACCTCCCTCCATATCTTTCCTGCCTTTGTTTCTACCACTATTTCCTCTCTTTACCATGACCAAAGGAATACCAGCAGCTAAAGGAATCAGATATTTGTGCAAATACATCAACTAACATGATCCTCCCAAGGTAAACTCCCAGACACAACAGCTTTTTGTGACTTGTGGATGATCTTTGATTTTAAAACAAAGGGAAGAAGTAAAACCTATCATGCATATAATCCTTATTCTCCTGTGCCTACCCAAGTTTAGATCCTCTGGGTTATCATTTTAACCTCTGATTTATGTAAAACACCATTGATTCTTATTGCCAAATCTCAATTTATCATATACATGCACAGCTGGAAAAAATTGAACAATGATTAACTTATAAAATCTGCCTACTCCACACCTACCTTTATGTAGCCTAATATGTGGAGTAAAGCACATGTTAAAGTTAATGGGTCTAATTCTAATTTTATGACCACAATGATCCTTATGCTACTTTGCAGTCCTACAGATTGTCCTTAGTCTCCTCAGCTTTACTCTTATAGGTGTTACTGATAACATTTTACTCTGACAGGTGTTATTGATAACATTCTCCTCTCTCCTCCAAAGTTCCATTAATCCTTCCTGTATCTCTACTTTCAGTTGATGACTCCTCACATGACTAAGAAAAGAGAAGCAATCAAAAAAGATCCTCTAAGGGCGGTCCCTGTGAGTAGGGCGCTGGCCCCATATACTGAGGGTGGCAGGTTCAAACCCGGCCCCGGCCGAAGTGCACGGGCGTTGTGGTGGGCTCCTGTAGTCCTAGCTACTCGGGAGGCTGAGGCAAGAGAATCTCTTAAGCCCAGGAGTTGGAGGTTGCTGTGAGCTGTGTGACTCCACGGCACTCTACTGAGGGCAACAAAGTGAGACTCTTCCTCAAAAAAAAAAAAAAAAAATCCTCTGAGAGTAAAAGAATATAGAGTTAACAAGGTAATAGTGAAGAGAAATAAAAAATTGTAAAAATTGTAAATGTACTTACCTAAAAACAATAATTACATTAAATGTCAAAAGATAAAATGTTCCAATTAAAAAAGAAAGATGGTAAGACTAAAAGAAATTAAACTACATGCTAGCTTTTAAGACATACATTTTAATACAAAGATGAATGAAAACTGAAAGTAAAAAGATGTTCTTTTTGAGCACCAATTAAAAAAACCTAGTTTAGATTTACCAACATAAGACAAAGTAAATCTTAAGAAAAGAAACATTACTAAAGGTAGATATGTCATAACAATGAAAGGTTAATCTTAAGAATATAAAATATTTCTTATTTGTGTGGTTCTACTAATATACTCTCAAAATTTTCAAAGCAAATATTGCCAAAATGAAGAATAAATGTAAGTCTCTTTACAATGAAAGAGATTTTAACATGTCTTTCTCAGGCAGTTAAGATAAACTATCTAAAAAAGCAAAAGGATAGAAGATCCTAATAATACTACTACAATTAAGAAAATTACCAAGACCTAAATAAATTTTAACAAATATCAAAGAAGTGAAATCATTTGAAGTCTGTGTAGCAAACACATTATGTTAGAAATTATAGCAAAAATGCAACCAGAAAATTGCCATGCTTAAAAATTGAGAAATTAAACTTTAGGACAACAATAGAACTATGAAAAAATGGCAATAAAAGTTTAAGAATTATTTGAACTGAATGCTATTACCATTTAGAAAATCTTCTCAGGTCTGGGTGCCCATAGCTCTGTGGTTAGGGTGTGGGCCACATGCCTCGGGGCTGGTGGGTTTGAACCCGGCCTGGGCCTGCTAAAAAAAAAAGAATGAAATAAAAGAAAAGAAAATCTTTATGGATGCAGCCAAAGCTGTGCACAGAATGAAATTTATACCCTTAAAGAACAAGGTGACAAATTTTCCTTAGCATCTACTTAAAACAGAAAAAGAAGAAAACAGCAAATTAAATCCAAAAAAAGCAGGAGATAATAAAGACAAATTAATAAAATATAAATATATAATGAAGAGGATCAAAAAATTGATATAATATCAATATATAATTAGGAGGATCAATTCTACCAAATACTTTTTGAAAAGACTAATACAATTTTCAATCCTGTGTATAGAAACTTGTGGGAAAAAAAGACTAATAAAATTGAATTAAAACTTCTGCCCAAACTTGTTAGGAAAAAAGATAGAAAGTAAAGACTACCAATAGTAAGAATAAAAAGGTAGATTTTACTATAAATCTTATAGACATAAAAAAAATAATGAAATAATATTATGAACAACTTTGTGGCAATAAATTTGAAAATGTAAAAGCAACAGACATTTCTATAGGGACAAACTTATTAAAATAAACACAAATCTGAAAAGCCTTATGTGTATTAAAGTAATTGAATTCATAATTTAACACCTACTCCCAAAGAAAACTCAGGCCCAATTAGCTTCAGCAAAAGAATTTTATTAAACAGTTAAGTGAAATATAACACCTGTTTTATATAAGGCCTTTCAGAAAATAGAAAAATAAGAAACAATTACCAACTAATATCATAAAGCCAGAATAATTTAGAAACAAAACCTGGCATGGACATTATAAGATGTTAAAATTATAGGCTTATCTCACTCATAAATGTAAATATGAAAATATTGAACAAAATTTTATAATTTGAACCCAGTTATATGCTCCACAGGATAATATATTGTCACCAAACTGGATTTATTCTAGAAATAAAATATTGCTTTAAAGTAATCAATATAACTCATGATATTAATAAAATAAAAGCGAAAAACTGTTATAATCATAATATATGTAAAAGAAAATGTGGAAAAATTTAGCATCCAATCATGACAAAAAAATCAGCTAGGAAAAGAAGGGAACTTCTTTGATAATGTATATAAATAGTCACAGAAACATGATTTTTCATGGCAAAGTGTTAAAAGACTTTCTTCTGAGAATAAAGATGGGAGATGGATGTCCACTTATATTATTCCTGTTCTACTGACATAGCCAGCGTTATATTGCAAGAAAAAAGATATAGGGAAGACTTCTCTCTTGTGGAGCAAGAAGCTCTGAAAATTCTGCCTCAACTAAACAATATAACTTCAGATAAAATAGTCAAAAATATTCATTAACTGCTCTTGAAATTGGTCAAAGGCAATCAACAAACTGAGAAATATTTATTCATAAAAAATTGCTGAACATTAAGTAAGAACAATGGGAGTATGTACCTTACTTACTTGGAACATCTTTCACCCCCTTTCTAGCTAGTTACTGGAAAAATAAAAAAGTTCGAGCAGACTTGAAAACTGCCTGAACTTTGTCCTATCTAACCTATACTCATATCCCTTGATCTCGAACAGAAGCCTTATTGGCTAGAGATGTTTGATCACAATCCCTTGTCAATTGTTGGCTGGTAATTAAGTTCTTTAGAAACATGAGTTATCTGTAGGCTAAAATTTTAAAATAAGAATAACAAAAATTAACATATCAGAAACACTAACAACCATACAGTGTGTGACACCACATTCCACAGATCAGGCAAATTACAAGAAAACAGAATGATCCCCACAGGGAAAAACAACTCCAATTTGAGGAAAAATCAGAATTCAGAGTTTCTAACTGTTTAGTTATTATGAGAAATTATGAAACATCCAGAGAATTAGGAAAATGTGATCCATACATTGAAGTACTCACCTGTCTCTCAGTATTTGCAGATGTTGGCTTAGGAGACAAAAATTTCAAAGCAATTATAAATATGTTCAAATAATAATTAAAGAAAATGTGTAAAGAATTAAAGGAAAATATAGGCTCTGTGATGTAGCTCAGGGGTTAGGGCACCGGCCACAAACACCAAGGCTGGTGGGTTTGAACCTGTCCTCAGCCTGCTAAACAACAATGACAACTGCAACAAAAAAACAGGTGGACATTGTGGTAGGTGCCTGTAGTCCCAGCTACTTGGGAAGCTGAGGCAAGAGAAGAGCTTAAGACCAAGAGTTTGAGGTTGTTGAGAGCTATGACATCACAGCACTCTACGCAGGGTGACATAATGAGACTCTGTCTCAAAAATAAAAAAAATAAATAAAGGAAAATATGATGACAATGACTCAAAAAATAAGGGACATCAGTAAAGAATTGAAAACCATCCTAGCAAAAGTAAATCTATAGCTGAAAAGGACTACATCAAAATAACAAACTCACCACACACACTCAGCATTAGATTTGAGATAGCAAAAGAGTAAGTGAACTTATAGATAAATACATAGAAATAATCCATTTGAATAAATATATATTTGTTCTTTTATTCTCTCACTTTACTTAAAAGGAAAAATAGTATAAAATCTTAATTAAAACACTGTATTATTTGGTTTATAACATATATAGATGTAACATACATGTCAAAAATAGCAAAGAGAGGATAAATGTAGATATATTAAGTAAAATAGCTATATTTTCTATAACCAAATTATATTTTAATATGAAATTGAATGTGATCAGTTAAGTACACATCCTAGTACCAAGAGCAAACTTTAGGGAATAACTCAAAAGATATAATTAGAAATTCAGCAGAGGAAATGAAGGGAACAAAAAGTCATAAGATATATAAAAACAAAAAAATGGCAGATATAAGAGTCTATACCTATTTAATATATTTATTGAAATGTTTGAACACAATCAGTTTAAAAGATTAATTTTTGTTATTCTTATTTTTAAATTTTAGCCTGGAGGTCACTCATGTTTTTAAAGAGCTTAAATACCAGCCAATAATTGATAAGAGACTATGCTCAAGCATTTCAATAATTATATTAAATAGGTGTAGACTCTGTCAGTAAAGTTAAACTGAATTCAAAAAACAAATATTTAACTATATATTGCTTACTAAAGACATACTTAAGATTTAAGACACAACTAGCTTGAAAATAAAAATAGGAATATGTGTGTAATAATCATGAAAGAGCTGAAGAGACTTGGCTGTTCTAATACCAGAAAAAATAGACATAAAGGCAAGAATATTTCTAAAATTAGAGAGGACATTTCATAATGATACAAGGATCAATTAACTAAAAAATATAACATCTATAAGTGTATAAGTAAAAACAGAGACCTAAAATACACAAAGGGAAAAATGGACAGAATTGTAAGAAGATACAGACAACTTAACATTTAAAATTGGCGGCTTGGCGCCTATGGCTCAGTCGGCTAAGGCGCCAACCACCTACATCTAAGGTGGCAGGTTCGAATCCCCAGCCAGGGCCGCCAAACAACAATGATTGCTGCAACCAAAAAATGGCCGGGCGTTGTGGCGGGCACCTGTGGTCCCAGCTACTCGGGAGGCGGAGGTAAGAGACTCGCTTGAGCCCAGGAGTTGGAGGTTGCTATGAGCTGTGATGCCATGGCACTCTACCCAGGGGGATAGCTTGGGTATCTTCCCAGCCATGAGCCTACATGCTAAATGCAGCTTCCTGAACACACCACTTCAATACTTAAAACTTGGGTTGGAAACATTCTATTACTGGGGTTTATATATTATTATTTATGTGAACTTTTATAATTATAATATTATGGTGCCATGTCCTTCTACCATACACAAGATACCAGGATTGAATAGATTAAGAGTCATCACACATGGGCTACCAGATGCCAAGCACTGTTCCCAGTGATTAACATAAACTCACTTACTTAGATCTTTCAACAAATAAAACAAAGACACCAGAGCTAATAAATAAATAGAGATGGGTGGGTAGACAGGTGGATGAATGAGTATATGGGTACATAGGTGATAAGTGATAATACACCAGATAGATATATGGGTATGTAGGTGATAAGTGATAATACACTAGATAGATAGATACTTAAAAATGAAAAGCTGAGGCTACTGACTTGCAGACACAGGAACACAGGCTAAGAAGACACTCACTAAGGGGGAAACCTCTGACTCCTTAAAGTACTGGTCTGGGGAGGTTCATGTGGTTATTGCTAACTGAGGATTGAAATCTAATACTCTGGGAAGAGCAGGATGATCTGAATATGTAAACACAGTTGGCTAAAACAAACCCCATTGCTTGATGTTTAGAAGGTCTTCAGTTGGGACCAGTGAGTCTAGTGTCCCACGGTCACTGCACGTCCATCCTCCTTCACCAGCCCCTGCTGGTTGGAACCTTCTGATGTCTTCTGGGCAGAGAATGTTCTTTTCCATTCCTTACAGCAACCTTTTAAGGGGGCAAAATTATTATCATCCTCATGTAACAGAGCTGGAGACTAGGGCACGGACACATTATCTGATTTGCCCAAAGGTCAAGCTAATTCAAATCTGGAGTGTCAGAGCCCATAGTCTAACCTTTCCTACCAGCTAGGAGGCATGGGTCTAAAGCCAATTGTTGATGTACATTACTGATTTAAAATAATTCAAGTTAGTAAAATTGTATATATAAGGCTATTTTAATTTCAATTAAATTAAAAGAACAGGGCAGCGCCTGTCCCTCAGTGAGTAGGGCACTGGCCCCATATACCAAGCATGGGGGGGTTCAAACCCATCCCCAACCAAACTGCAACAAAAAATAGCCAGGCATTGTGGTGGGCACCTGTAGTCCCAGCTATTCAGGAGGCTGAGGCAAGAGAATTGCCTAAGCCCAGAATTCGGAGGTTGCTGTGAGCTGTGACAGCACAGCACTCTACCAATGGTGATAAAGTGAGACTCTATCTCAAAAAAATAAATTAATTAAATGAACAATTAATTCAAAGAGTGTTACAATTAGTACTTTGAACACTAGCTTTAACTTGAGATTTGACTTTAATTTTTGTAAACTGCTTTCTCAGTGTTGGGTATTTTATGAAAAAAATAAAAGCAGGAACTGAGTCTGGCTCTCCACAGTTACACGGCTGCACCAAAGCCAGTCCTTACACAGCCCCATTCAGGGCCTGTCCCATTCTCACTGCTTCCTCTCACCCTGGTTTCACCTTATACATTACTTTTAAAACCTTTCTAATTGGAAATTGGAGGAACATTTTCTTTTTTCTATTGTTTTATTTTATTTTATATTTTTGAAGACAGAGTCTTCTTCCTTTGTCACCCCAAGTAGAGTGCCATGGTATCATAGCTCACAGCAACCTCAAATTCCTGGGCTCAGGCCATCCCCCTGCCTCCGTCTCCTGAGTAGCTAAGACTAGTTTTTCTATTTTTAGTAGAAATGGGATCTCACTCTTGCTCAGGCTGGTCTCAAACTCCTGAGCTCAAGCAATCCACCTGCCTTAGCCTTCCAGAGTGCTAGGATTACGAGCATGAGCCACTCCACTGGCCAAACATTTCTGATCACATTTGTTTTCCCAGCACGCTCTTTCCTACATCTGCAGACAATTGAAAGGCCTTCAAAAGTAAAACATTTCGTAGAGTTTGAAAAGAACAGTGACATGCTGCAGAATTTGTGACTATTGTCCTCTCATCTTTTAGGAAGTTTTAGTTTTAGAAATATGTGATATCTGACAATCGGGTAAATAAGAAAGCTGACTGAGCTGGCTAATCCAGTTTGGGGTTCCAAAGGAGTAGGACCCAAAATAATGTCATGTGATTTTCACATAATGAGTACAAACTTGTAACAAAGGGAATTCCAAAAGAGAAGTTCCCGAACTGTCTTGATCAGTGGTAGTATGATTTGAATAAGATACTACTTTCCAAAATGATTTCTTTAGTGGTAATTATTTTTATGTGTATACTTTAGTATATTTGTTGCAAAACTCAGTATGACAACAACATTTTGTACCCCGTATGTACACTGAATTCAAGCATGTAAACAAGAGACTGGCTCCCCTTTCTGGTAACTCTAAGGGTTACAGGTGGCAGAATAAAATGTTATAGAAGAAAGAGTTCTATGGCTATGGAAAAGTTAAGCACAGCACTAAGGTATCTTTGAGACTTTTGACAATACAAAGATTCTAAGAGTCAACATTTCAGAAGAAAATCTGGCAATCTGAATTATTTTTCAGCATTGAGTTTCTACTGAAATAGCCACATTATTTTTCTCCTAATTTTTCTTGTACAAAATAGCCCTTAGTTATAGGCTGTTGTTAAGAATTTTATTACTCTTGGCTTGGCGCCTGTGGCTCAATCAGCTAGGGCACCAGCCACGTACACCTAAGGTGGCGGTTCGAATCCGCAGCCTGGACCCGCCAAACAACAATGATGGCTGCAACCAAGAAATGGCTGGGCGTTGTGGCAGGCACCTGTGGTCCCAGCTGCTTGGAAGGCGGAGGCAGGAGACTCGCTTGAGCCCAGGAGTTGGAGGTTGCTGTGAGCTGTGATGCCATGGCACTCTACCCAGGGGGATAGCTTGAGGCTCCATCTCAAAAAATAATAATAATAATAATTTTATTACTCAAACAAGGAAAATCAACACTATGTTATATTCATGTCTGAGTAGACAAAATGAAAATACAGTCCATCCTCTGTACAAAAAGGAAAGACAATTAACAATTCTTAGGTGAGGGGCACTGATTGTAAGGAAAGCTCAGGCAGGGCTGAACTTTTGCCTGCCCTTGACCTTTACCTTGTACATTTCCAGAGCCTTGTGTGGGTTTCCAATGAACCTTTTTGCAAGCACACTTGTAACTACATGTGTGCAATTAACAAAACTGTGTATGCTTATGCCTGGGCAACTATTTTTTGCGTCTCTCATGTAGATTGTCTCCAAACAATGTGTAATCTTTATTTTGAAAAATACAGAAATTTGGAATCTGAAAACAAAAAAAGAATTTTATTACCTTATTGTGAACTCAATAATTATTGTGATGACATTGACATGGATTTGAAATGATTGGTGAGACTAAAAAATATATCCAGTATAGATTTTTCTTTCAAGAATATTTTAAATGGAATTGTTTCTGAAGAAAGGGACTCCCTGAACATTATTTACCTTACTATTTATCCATTTGCCCTTCACTGGAAAGATTGAAATTTCATCCATCACACGCACCATTCTTCACTGCCACCAGGTGGTGCTCCAACCATAACGTCCAACTGAGCCCGGGGTCCCTGTCTCCTGTGCGCATCCAGGGCAGGCCTCACTAAGAAAGTATGGCCAGTCTTAGATAAACCACATCCCCACATCCAGTATGATGTATATTTCAGCCCCCCAAGGTTTACACAAAACCTTGGAGTGAGGATGACAGTGCTGTGCACTCTAGTCAGGGAAGCAGGACTCAACCCGCAGTGGTGAGGAGACAGCTGCAGCAGGTGGGGCACTAGTGACAGGCCCAGGCTTCTCCACCTAGTGCATCTTCAATAGTAAGTTAATCACCCACCCTACAGACTGCCCAGAGATAAAAGGTGACATGCAGACCACAGCATGACCAACAAGTGTACCAGGGGGAAAGATCTAGGGGAAGGAGCAGGACTGGCAGCCTTCGGTTCACACCACCCTCCTGTGCCCTGGTATCCATCTGCACATTTGTCCAGATCATTCACTCTGGGCGAGCAGCCTAGCATCTGCCAGCCTTTCCCAGGTCTGTGAACAAAATTTATCTCTCCATTTCCTGGAGTACTTTCAGTTACGTTCTCTAACTTGTGAGTTTTGAGTTATTTCCCAAAAGAAATGCATAAAGGTACCAAGCTTCAAAGACAAACAGATCTGCTTAGGTGGGTCAGTTTAAAGCAGGGACCAGGCTATGTGGTATACTCACAGATGCTGAGTGGCACAGGAAAGCAGAAAGCTGCATGATCCCAGGCACTAAAAATACCTTTTCAGGCTCCACAGAAGAGGTGGCACTTAGAAATAGAGGTTTGCAGTATTGTTGGGAGCTGCAAAAGGTCTTAGGCTTGCAAATCGCTTCCCAGAGTCCTAGGGGCTCGTGGAGGTACCTCCTGGAGTCTGTCCAGGGAGGATTCCTAGCCCAGCAACCCTGCTTCATCCTGAACAGCTCCAGTTTGCTTGGTTTTTACCCTGTTGGGGTTCTGTGTAAGCTGTTTTTGAGCAAAGAATCCTATTCTTTTCTCCTTCCTTCTTTCCTTTCTTTTTTTCTTTCTTTCTTTCTTCTTAAATTAGAACCACTGATCTAGTCCGACTTCCCAGAGGTCACACAAGCCTTGAACTGAGTCTTTAAAGAAGGGGATACTTTGGATACACTGAAGAACGGAGACCCAGGAGTCTGCGTGGGGACAAAGAAGAGCCACATCTCACCTGACCGGCAGGTTGGAAAGCACAGGCCAGGCCATGGGAGCCAAAGGCAGTTGCTCGGGTTCTGCTGAGATACAAATTCTCTAACCAGAGACACACAGATGCATGACACCACGAACACTGAACACCAGACCCACCCAGGGGAGCTCAGAAAAAAGCAAGAGAATACTCATTTCTGTTGTCCAGATGAAGATTTTCCCTTTTTAATTATTTGGCTTAACATTATTTACTACTATTTCTCAAATTTCCTCCCACACAGTTATGAGAAAGGCAGCACTCCCTCCCAGAGACCCTAATCCAGCCCAGACAGCAGACTGGTAGATGTTTAGCAAATTTTATAAAAATCCCATATCATGGTAAAATGTTGACTCTCAAAGTCTGTTTCCTCTTTATTTTACAAGATGTAGAATTAATTTGAGACTGCTTTTAAGAGCTTCAGTCAAGCATATGATTGGGAAGATCAAGGGTCCATACAGAGGCTGAGTGTTAAAAAGTAGTGAGAAATCAACAATTTGGGTCACAAGGAAATCCTTTTGCTTTCCTCCTTTGCTGGTGAAGAGAAAGCAGGTGTCCTCTCTGATTTCTGCTGTATTTAGGTGAAAGAAGCCCAGCACAAACCAACTTAAGCATGAAAGAGAATTTATAAGCCCAAGCGAGTAGAAAATGCCCGGGAGACGCGGCTCCGCTGGAGGGAGAGCTCCCCGGTGTTGGCAGGGATCTGCCGCCCCTCTGGTCTCCACCTGTCCCTTGTGGTCTCCACCCTCCCTCTCCAGCAGTTGCAGACTCAAAGCCCTCCAGGCAAGAGCACACCTCTGTCCCAGGAGAGCCACATGTGGCTGGCGCGCTGGTGGGCCGGCCGGGCAGCCCACGCAGATGAAAGACTGAGAACTGGGGACTTACCAGCGGTGAGTGACCTTCTAGTAGAGCTGAGTCATTAAAGGTGAAACACAAGGCTCGACTAGGGGAGTGCTGTGGTTCCCCCTAAGAAAAAGATACTATGTGCCCCCGCCCCGCTTTGCTGCTGTCTGTGCCAGCGTGATAAGGCACACGGTCCCCTGGGAGGAGGGAGGACCAGGGAGACAGCTCCTGTGCAGGGAGCTGAGAGGAGACTCCGGGGGCCCAGGCTGCCTGCCAGTTCAGCGCATGCTGGTTAAATGTTTATAGGAAGCCAGAAACGTAAATGGAGGCGCGCGGCCAGAGGTCCTGCGGAAACTCTGTGGAACCCGTGTCAAGGAACCTCACAGGCCACCTGCGGCCCAGTCCTGGCCACCTCACGGGGATTGGCTGATTGTCAGCTACGTTTTCTTCCTTCCTGCAAGCCCCGGGTCCCAACCTTTTTCTTTTTTCTCTGTTTCTTGAGTTTTCTCTTCTCCTACCTTTGGCTACACATATGACGCATCTTTCCAGCTATAACTGACACTGGAGAACAGGGGCCATGACCTTCTTTATCAGGACTCGAGGCACCCCAGGGGCATACAAGCGTTCATAAGTCTCACTATCTTCTGGCCCGCGTTTTTCTGATCACCATTGTTCTCTTCCACCTCCCAGCCTCAGGGGGTTCCCCACCTTCCTGGAACTCTGTCTCCTCCTCTGCAGCTGAAGTTGAGCTCACAGACTCACTCCTGCAAGTTGGCAGTGCCAGCCACTGCCTGCTGGGCCAGGCCCCACGGAAACCAGAGAGACTGAGGCGAGTGCCCTAGTTTACACGGCCAGCTTGTGGCAGCCAAGGGACTGGACTGCTCTGTCCTGCCCTGCAGTCATGCTCTGGATAGCCACACTGTCCTCTAGGGGCCTCAGCTTCAGTGGGGGCCCAAAGGCACAGAATGACAAGAGTAAGCCAGGGGTCCTGGAGCTCTTTCCGGAAGCCCTCAAACACTCAAGAGGCCACCGGCACTTCTGATGATCACAAGGCCAGGTGGTTTCAATCCAACAATGAGCCCCACCTCCACCATCAGCGTATATAGAAGAAGCTACAATAGTTTTCTTCATGTATTACCCCCAGCTTTACATAGCAAAATTCTTACTACCCCCATCCCCACTGCTGGCACGGTTCCTGTGGGTTCTTCCTTCCCATTCTGGTTTTTATACTTCCCCATCTTTCACCAGCCAGTGGATTTTGTTGAGCTTCTGTTCCTGTAGTGTGAATGACAACAGAAATCCTTTTTTTCATTTTCCATATATAAAATTATCATAGAATACTGAGGTCAGGGGCCTGTAATCTAAGCACTCTGGGAGGCCCAGGTGGGAGGATGCCTTCACATCAGGAGTTCAAGACCAGCCTGAGCAAGAGAAAGATGCTGTCTCTACTAAAAAAAAAAGGAAAAATTAGCTGGGCATTGTGGTAGGTGCCTGTGTTACTGGATGGGGAGGGTCTGACCTCCTGTCACTGTCAGCCGATATGCAGAGACAGGGACAGGTTCACCAAACTTTCTTTGTCAGAAGGCCAGGATTCCAGAGAAGAGTTGCCTCTCCAAGACTGTTCTGTTCTTCCATTTCCAACATTACAGTTTTATACATTTAAGTTCAAACTGTAGACTGTGTTAACCTTTATCTTAAACAATAATTGGCAGAACCCATGATTCATAAACAACTACCAACATTCTGTTGTAACCCAACCCTCTTTCCCCTGCCCACTCCTGTTCCCCAGCCCTCACCTGTTCCCCCCACCCTCTCCAGCCCATTTCCCTCATCTTCCCTTCTCCCCCCAGAGTCAACTCCAGGAACAAGGCAAGTCCCTCCTCCCCCCAGGGTGGCCGAGAACACATTCTGTTATGCCCGAAAATTCTCCCAAATATCCCCACCTGACAAATCCGAGACAAACTCCAATGTAAAAGGCAAGAGGTGAGGTTTATTCAAACCCGGGTTTGGTCTCTCCTGGTGCACACACCAAGGTAGAGCCTCGAACCCAGGGTGAAAGGGGTTTTTATGGGGTACAGAAAGCAAAAAAGGGAAGAAGGGTACGAATACACTTTTCATT
>CAUYQV010082194.1:0-11189 GCA_963574575.1 Galagoides demidoff
GCCTGTGGTCCCAGCTACTTGGGAGGCTGAGGCAGGAGACTCGCTTGAGCCCAGGAGTTGGAGGTTGCTATGAGCTGTGATGCCATGGCACTCTACCCAGGGGGATAGCTTGAGGCTCCGTCTCAAAAAAAAAAAAAATGCGAACAGTATAACCTAATTCTTTTACCCTCAATGAACCTGAAACAATAAAAAAAAATACCTGTTCCTCAAATCTTTGTATTCTTGTCACAGAGAGAAGAAGAGCAATGCTGAAGGGACATAAGTTATTAATGAAATCTCCTTGCTGTCCTGCCTGGGGTGGGGGGAGGGAATCAATGAAAAAAATTCATTATTTACATATTAAAAGTATCACACAGTCCATTTAAAAATAGGTCCTTACATGGATAAGAAATCTTAATGTAAGAGCTAAAATTTAATAAAACTATTAGAAGAAAACATAGAAAATCTTCAAGACCTTGAATTAGGCAAAGATTACTTGCATATAACACCAAAAGTATATTTCTTTCTTATACAAATTATGCAAGAAAACTAGACTTAATCAAAATTCAAACCTTTGTGTTTCAAAAGATACCACTAAGAAAAAACAAGTCACAGACTTTGAAAGAGTATTTCTCAATTATATACCTAATAAAGGACTTATCAATAGAATACACAAAGAATTCTTAGAACTCAATTATGAAAATACTGCAATAAAAAAAAAATGGGCCAAAAGATATGAACAGACATTTTGAATAGCTAAATGAGCACGTAAAAAGATGCTCAATTATCAGTCATTAAGGAAATTAAAAGTAAAACCTCAATGAGATACCATTTTATATCCATTAGAATGGATACAGTATTAATAAAAAAGACAACTATAAAAAATAAAAATAAAAAAGACAACAACAAATGTTGGCCAAGATACACAGAAATAGGAGCCCCCACATTTCTTTCTTTTTCCTTTTTTTTTTAAGACAGAATCTCACTCTATTGCCCAGCCTAGAGTGCTGCACAACCTAGCTCACATCAATCTCAAACTCCTAGGTTCAAGCCATACTCCTGCCTCAGCCTCCTGAGTAGCTGGAACTATATGGGCACCCACAATGCTCAGCTCATTTTTCTATTTTTAGTAGAGATAGGGTCTCACTCTTGCTCAGGTTGGTCTAAAACTCCTGAGCTCAAATGATCCTCCCACCTCAGCCTCCCAGAGTGCTAAGATTATAGGCATGAGACACTATGACCAGCCTGACAGTTTCTTAAAATTTTAAAGACAGGTCAGTGCAGTGGCTCTTGCCTGTAATCCTACCATTCTGGGAGGCCAAGGTTGGTGGACTGCTTGAGCTCAGGGGTTTGAGACCAGCCTGAGCAACAGTGAGACACCCATGTCTACCAAAAATAGAAAAAGCAGCTGAGTACTGCAGCAGGTGCCTAAAGTCCCAGTTACTCAGGAGGCTGAGGCAAGAAGAATTCTTGAGCCCAAGAATTCTAAGTTGTAAGCTATGATGGCAAAGCACTCTACCTAGGTTGACAGAGTGAGATTCTGTCTCAATAAAATAAAATAAACAAACATAAATATGTCAAAAATACTAACAATTCCTTTCTTCAGTAGCTACCCAAGAGAAATGAAACATACATCTGCCCAGACTTGCATGTGAATATTCATAATAGCCAAAAAATAGAAAAAACTCAAATGTCCACAACTAGCAGATAAATAAAATTGATATGCTAGTTATATCCATACAATGGAATATTATTTACAATGAAAATAAAATACTACATACTATATATACGCTAAAGCACAGATGAACCTTGAAAACATTACACTTTTTCATATATCTGTAGGCCATGTGCCTATGCATCAATGTACACAACTATCATTTAAAAAAAAAGAAAGAAAAGAAAACATTACACCATTACACTCATGTAATCTTTTGTGTATGCTTTGTTTCAATACCTTATGATTCCATTTATACAAAATGCCTAGAAAAAGCAAACCTATAGAGAAAGAAAGCAGATTAGTGGCTGTCTTGGAATGGTAATGAAGATTAAATGAAAAATCTTCTTGGGGCGGTACCTGTGGCTCAAAGGAGTAGGGCACCGGCCCTGTATGCCAGAGGTGGCGGGTTCAAACCCAGCCCCGGCCAAAAACTGCAGATAAGAAAAGAAAGGCTAAAAACAAATGAATGAATGAATTAAATAAATTAATAAAATTTTTAAAAAAAAGAAAAATCTTCTTAGTTGATAAAAATGTTTTAAAACTGCATTATGATTGCAGAACTATGTAAATTTGTGAAAAACCACAGATAGTATGCTTCTAAGTGTTATGTAAATTGTACTTCAATAAAGTTAAAAAATAGATCTTTGAGACTTAGAAAAAATAACCTCAAAACAACAAAAAAGAATATAAAATCAAACATACATGAAACAAAACAGCAGAGTGGATAGAAACATATGAAGATATTTCTTTGTTAAGACCAGTAATATGGGCTCAGCACCTGTGGCTCAATCGGCTAAGGCGCGAGCCACATACACCTAGGGTGGCAGGTTTGTGTCCCCAGCCCAGGCTCAGCCCGGGCCCGCCAAACAACAATGATGGCTGCAACCAAAAATGGCCGGGCATTGTGGCGGGCGCCTGTGGTCCCAGCTACTTGGGAGGAGGCAGGAGACTCGCTTGAGCCCAGGAGTTGGAGGTTGCTATGAGCTGTGATGCCATGGCACTCTACCCAGGGGGATAGCTTGAGGCTCCATCTCAAAAAAAAAGACCAGTAATATGGTTACTATGAACCTAAATAAAAAGGAGAATGAACAGATACAGGAAAGCTAAAGATGCTTTAAAGTAGCGGTTCTCAATGTGGGTCGTAACCCACAGGAACTGTATTAAAGTGCCACAGCATTAGGAAGGTTGAGAACCACTGCTGTAAAGCCTAGCTAGCAGATCATGGTTTTTAAATATTCTTTCCAACAAAAGGGACCCATGGCTCCTTGGAAAAATGGTTGGCAACAGAATGGGACAAGGAAAGTACAAGGTGATGTATACTTTGGATATGTCACAAAAGTGTTCAAAGACTAATGGGGGGGAAGGTCACACCAAAAGGAAACAGAAACCAACTTGAAGGATCCAAATGGCCAAATCTGGGTAACTCTGTGCTTAAAACAAATAATGACAGTAGTAAATGATGATTATATTCGATCAAAAAAGGTCCAGACATCCAAATACTAGGGGAAGGGGAGGCTCCTTTACAGAAGTATGCCAGCTAATAATGTACAAGGAATAATGCAGTTAAAAAATTTTTTCTTTTTTTTTTGAGACAGAGCCTCAAGCTGTCACCCTGGGTAGAGTGCTGCAGCATCACAGCTCACAGCAACCTCCAACTCCTGGGCTCAAGCGAGTCTCCTGTCTCAGCCTCCCAAGTAGCTGGGACCACAGATGCCCACCACAACACCCGGCTATTTTTTTTTTGGCAGTTTTTTCTTTTTGGCCAGGGCTGGGTTTGAACCCGCCACCTCCAGCATATGGGGCCAGCGCCCTGCTCCTTTGAGCCACAGGCACCTCTCAGGCCCAGCTATGTTTTTGATTGCAGCCATCACTGTTGTTTGGCGGGCCCGGGCTGGATTCGAACCCGCCACCTTAGGTGTATGTGGCTGGCGCCTTAGCCACTTGAGCCACAGGCACCGAGCCCAGTTAAAATTTTTTAATTTTAACTCTACCATGTCACAACTCCTAGTATAATTACTAATGTAGGCCAAGAATCATCAATAGATAGTAAAGTAAAACCATATGTGAAAGGTTGTTGAGAAAAGGATTTTCACATAATCTGTATTTATAATCCTATAGCTTACTTTCTATCTACAAAAGGATACATATATATTTACAAATGAAGAAAACTCATGGTCATTATCCTAAGCAAATGATTTTGCATCACCACTAGCAGGATAGCTGACATTGTATGCCATCTGAGGTAACTTATAGAACAGTGAGTAGCTGGCAAACTACTGTCTATTGGCCAAATCTAGCCTAAGAGTTTTTGTACAAACCTTGACCTGTGACCAGTTCATACATTTGTGAATGGTTGGTTTAAAAAAAAAAGAAATAGAAATCAAGGGAAGAGCTCTCTCTCTCCCGCCTTCCTCTGTCTTCCTTCTCTGCTCTCTGCCTTCCTCCTCTTCCCCCTCGCTCTTCTCTACTCTCTCGCTCTTCTCTTCCCCACTCTCTCCCCTCTTCAGTGCTGCTCTGCAGCCTCCCTCCCCTCACCAATAAAGACTTTTCCTATAGGCCAAAAAAAAAAAATCAAGGGAAGAAAATTTCAGAAATTCAAATTTCAGTGTCCATATAGTTTTACTGGAACATAGCCATACTCATTTATTCTTGATTTGCCGATGGCTGTCTTCTTGCTACAGGATAGAGCTAAAGAATACTTGTGATAAACCTGCATGACCTGCAAAGCCTAATAATATCAGGTCCTTTACAGAAGTTTGCTGACCTTGCAAGAGAAAGTACACATCACTTACAAAGTATTCTTGCCAAAAATGTTTAACTTAAATATAATCATGAGGAAACAAACAGATAAACCAAATATGGGACATTATGCAAGACAAGTGGGCTGACACTTAAAAAAAATATTCATTAAAAAATGCTAAAGTTATGTTAACCAGTTTGATGGAAGTGTTTCGGATTGTGTGTGAAAACAACACACTGTACCCTAGAAGTGCATTAATGTACACAGTCACTATTCAACAATAAAAAAAAAATGCTAAAGAGACATAATAATCAAATGCAATGCATTACGCCTGATTAGATCCTGGGGCAAGAGGGTGGGGGGACAATATTTATTTCCTGTCATAACGGGCATAAAAATTCAAACATTCCCATTTCATAAAGAGACCTAGGATCACCTTAAGAGTTTGGTGTGGCTGGGCGCAATGGCTCAGACCAGTAATCCTAGCACTCTGGGGGGCCAAGGTGGATAGATGGCTTGAACTCAGAGGTTTGAGACCAATCCAAGACCAGCCTGAACAACAGACCGACCCTGTCTTTACTAAAAATAGACAAACTACCTGGGCTTTGTGATGAGTACCTGTAATCCCAGCTACACAGCAGACTGAGGCAAGAGCACCAAAAGCACAAAAGTTTGAGGTTGCTGTGAGTTATGACGCCACAGCACTCTACCCCAGGAAAACTGAGTGAGATTATCTCAAAGAGTTTGATGCTACCTTTATACATTTCAGGAGTTCTCTGCCTAGTTCACAGTCCAATTTGATGGCAAATACAATGTGTAGAATAACAGTGCCTTCCACATGACGAAGTTCACTTGATGGCACGGTAACAAGATCCAACAACCTAGAAGATTCAAAAGAAAAAAAGAGCTATTGTTCTAGAAAGACAAGTGTAAGTGCTCTGATGAACAAGTAGACCAACTCAAGCTGATTGTATACAATCACCAGAGAGTTAAGTAGAAATTTTACTGGCCCATTCTCTATTCCTTTTTACAATAAAAATTCATGAAAGAACTGTCTACAGTCATTATTTCTACTTCATTATCTCAATCTCTTCCCAATCCAATTAAATCAGGCTTCTATCTTCTCTTCCGATCTTTGTCCCCCATAGCATTTAAGTATTATTGCAAGGGTCACAAATGACCTGCACATTACCAAAACCAATAAAGTCCCACTTTAATATCTCAGCAGATTTAACACAATTATCCACTTTTCTTACAATACTTTCTTTTAGCTTCTAGGGTACTATCATTGGCCTCCTCTCAATTTTATTTATTTATTTTTGGTGGCTAATCTTCTCCTACTGCTTGATCTTAAAAGAATAGAATGTCCCTGACCTCAGACTTCAGTTTCTTTTTCTTCATACTTTTTCTAGAAAATCCCATCCAGTCTCATGGCATTAATCTCTTCTAATCTCTAATATATCTCCAGGTCAGGCCTCGCCCTACAATTTCAGACTATTTGTTCAGTGTCTCCTTATAGGATACTAATAGTATACATCTCAAACCTAATGTGATCAAAGTAAACTCATTATTTTCTCCAAAAATTGCTGCACTTTTCAATTGCTTAAGCTAAATAACTAGGAATTATTATAGATTAGAAGCCATGGGCTGCACTAGAGTTAACAGCAAAAACCCTGCAAACAAAATGGCCAGATTCAAATCTCAACTCCACCACCTTCTGGCTATATCATTGGAAATTCCTTAATTTCTCTGCCTCTTAGGTTTCACAGCCATAAAAACAAAGGCAAAATAGGGTTGTGAGGTTTAAAGTGGATAGAATAGTACCCAGTAGAGAATAAGCACTCTACAAATGTTAGCTTAAAAAAAAAAAAAAAATCCTCTGTCCCAGACATGCCACACTGTGCTTTGTCTTTGTACTATATCCCTACCCTGAGAATGTACTTTTTTCTGATCTATACACTCTGGCTCTCATCATTCAAGCTTCAGTTAAAACAGTATCTTCTCAGAGGTATTCCCTGACCCCATCTAATGCAGCTATGCTGTGCTGTGTCACTGTCACATCATCCATTTGAATTATATGCATAACACTTTCCAGTCCAATGTTTTTGTTATTTTCTTAACAAAATTTAAGCTCCACTGAGAGCAGGGACATTGTGTGACTAGTTCATCACTATAGCCCCGAGGCTAAATAGTTTCTAACAGACAGCAGACACTTAATAAACAGGTTTTAAACCTGTAACTTACAAGACAATTATTACTTCTTGAAATATAAACAAAAGAGCTGAAAAGGCTTCATTATTCTCTTAACTTTATTACTAAGCAGTTAGGAAAAGATTAGGGAAGTTCCGTTCTGAGGTGAAAGAGAAGATAATATAGAACACCTAGAATAAACAATGAGAAAATAAATTTGTAAAACTGATCTTTATTCTACACTATATTACTCACTCATCACCACTCTGTTCCTCAGTGTGCTGCTTATCTAGCTCATTGAAGAACGCTATGATTCTTTCCAAAACACTCTTTCTGCTTCCCTGAAATACAAAATAGGTAAGGTCTTCCAATTAAAAAACAACATAACCAAATTGAATTTAAAGTACTTTAAAGATTAAAGAATTCTCAAGAACAATTTTTTTTTTTTTTTTTTTGCAATTTTTGGCCAGGGCTGGGTTTGAAACTGCCACCTCCGGTATATGGGGCTGGCACCCTACTCCTTTGAGCCACAGGCGCCGGCCTCAAGTACGATTTTTTTTAAAAAAGCTACAACCTTGGCTCGGCACCTGTGGCTCAAGTGGCTAAGGCACCAGCCACAAAGACCTAAGGTGGTGGGTTTGAATCTAGTCGAGGCCTGCCAAACAACAATGATGGCTGCAACCAAAAAGTAGCTGGGTGTTGTGGCAGGCACCTGTAGTCCCAGCTACTTGGGAGGCTGAGGCACGAGACTCGCTTGAGCCCAGGAGTTGGAGGTTGCTGCGAGCTGTGATGCCACAGCACTCTACCCAGGGGGACGGCTTGAGGCTCTGTCTCAAAAAAAAAAAAAAAAAAGCTACAACCGAGGCTTAGCGCCTGTAGCTCAAGCAGCTAAGGTGCCAGCCACATACACCAGAGCTGGCAGGTTCAAATCCAGCCAAGGCCTGCCAAACAACAATGACAACTATAACCAAAAAAATAGCCAGGCTTTGTGGCAGGCGCCTGCAGTTCCAGCTACTGGTCAGCTGAGGCAAGAGGATTGCTTAAGCCCAAGAGTTTGAGGTTATTGTGAGCTGTGACGCCACAGCACTCTACCCAGGGCAACAGCTTGAGACTCTGTCCCCTCCCCCCAAAAGCTACAACCTAGAGTCAAACTGAGAATGTTTTAATTTTCATGTTGAGACAGGGTTGAAATACCTATTACTGTTGAACTTAAAAGGGTTTATAGTCCACCCTTTCTGAGATCTTTACCCCTTTTATTACCACAAAGAAAATGTGGTAATACAAGAGGTAATACTTGACTGAGGAGCATGACTTTTTTACTAGTCCAAAGTACTAGTCATAAAATGAAAGTATCTGTGTCTAACATGTAAACCAAGAATATAAACAAGCTGAACATCCACAGCCAGTAATACCCCCCCAAATTAAAGAGAGATACTTTTTTATTTATACCTTTGAGGATAGAACCAGAAGCTGATAAACCAAAGGTGGTATTTCTTGAAGATTCATCTTGGAGAATACTGTCAACACCTTTCCCACAACAAATTCCACCTCTTCTGCAGTCAGAGGAACATCCCTGTGGATCAAAGATTCTAATACAACCAGAACTAACTGTCTTATTATCAGAAATTCAACTTAAGAGTTTTACGACAGTTCAATTCCAGTAAACATTTTTTTAAAAAATAAAATCTAGGCGCACTTGTAGCTCAGTGGGTAGAGCGCCGGCCACATACACTGAGGCTGGTGGGTTTGAACCCGGTCCAGGCCAGCTAAAATAACAATGACAACTGCAACAAAAAAATAGCTGGCCATTATAGCGGGCACCTGTAATCCCAGGTACTTGGGAGGCTGACGCAAGAAAATCGCTTGAGCCCAAGAGTTTGAGATTGCTGTGAGCTATGATGCCACCACATTCTACCCAGGGTGACAACTTGAGACTGTCTCAAAAAATAAAAATAATAAATAAATAAATAAATAAAATCTAGGAGCCAGGAATTAAGGAGATAATAGAATAACTGTCCCTTTTGATTTTTCACTAATGAAGACCCTTTAAGGGAACTGATAACCCTACCTAAGCAAACGCATCTTGGAAAAAAGTCATAAAGTTATAATGTAAGTTAAGTAAATTAAGCCAAAAAGGAGATGGGAGTGGGGAAGAAATTTGTAATATAAAAGAGATGTGATAATACTCTCACTCAAGAGGAGTTTACTGTGTTTTAATTTTTAGCAGCTAAGTTCACAAAGCGAGATATAAAAAGAAAATGAAATGATGCTTACTTGAACATGGAGGTGAGTTGTATTACATATTGCTGATCCCATCTGGTTAAAAAAAGACAAAGAACATGAAAGCTTGTTTCATTTTAACTTATTTACATATAACTTTACAAAATTAATATGGAAAAAATGCAGCCATTTCAAATTTAGTTTTGCAATATGAGGAAACAGGATCAAAGAAATAACAATTATTTCATTGTTTTAAATTGTAATCTATTAGACTGGCAAAATCAAGAAGCCTACCAGCCTGAGCAAGAGCAAGACTTCATCTCTACTAAAAACAGAAAAACTAGCTGGGCATTGTGGCAGGTGACTATCGTCTCAGCTACTCAGAAGGGTTGCTCAAGCCCAAGAGTTTCAGGTTGCTGCGAGCTATGATGCCATGAACTTTACCTAGACAGGAGAGTAAAATTCTGTCAAAAAAAAGTCTAATGACACTGCCAGAAGACTGTGGGACCTTCATTCATCAAGATTACTTTTTACAAGCATTTACATGGGATATGTTTCATATAGTAAATCGGGTGGGTATGTGGTTATGTGCATTGTTAAAGTTGGTTAAGTAGTGCTATAATTTACCATGCACTTCCTATAATAGTATAATAGTATAACTCCCAGGGCACTGATTTCCACCCAGTGTGCCCCAAGAGCATCTCAGGGTGGTGTAGGAAAAAAAAAATTTTTTTTTTTTTTTTTTGGAGACAGAGCCTCAAGCTGTCGCCCTGGGTAGAGTGCTGTGGCATCACAGCTCACAGCAACCTCCAACTCCTGGGCTCAAGCGAGTCTCCTGCCTCAGTCTCCCAAGTAGCTGGGACCACAGGCGCCCGCCACAACACCCGGTTATTTTTTGGTTGTAGCCGTCATTGTTGTTTGGCAGGCCTGGGCTGGATTTGAACCTGCCAGCTCAAGTGTATGTGGCTGGCGCCTTAGTCGCTTGAGCCACAGGCACTGAGCCAATATACTTCATTTTTAATGGGTATAAATTTTCATGAAGTGATTCTGCCTTAATTTATATACTACACATCTTACATGTTTCTATTACAGTATGCTTATCTTGGTCACAAATTTCTATGCTGAACACATTCATAAGTGAGGATTTTCTGATATGTTGGAGTCTTTTCTTAGGGTAGATTCACAGAAATACAAATACTGGTAAAAGGATACAAATATAACTTGTATATTCCAGTCCCCCAAAAATATATATAAAAGATGTAAGATGACTTCCTTAGCCTTAAGGACCTTGGATCCTTTGGGAGTTTTTTTAAGTTTTTATTTTTCCTTTTTGAGGCAGTCTCACTTTGTCCCCCTGAGTAGAGTGCTACAGTGTCATAGCTCACAGCAACCTCAAACTCTTGGGCTCAAGTGATTCTCTTGCCTCTGCCTCCCAAGTAGCTGGGACTACGGGTGTCTGCCACAATGCCCAGTTATTTTTAGAGACGGGGGTAGGGGTGGGGTGAAGTCTCTCGCTCTGGCTCAGGCTGGTCTCAAACCTGTGAGCTCAGGCAATCCATCTGCCGCGGCTTCCCAGAGTGCTAGATTACAGGTGGGAGCCACTGCACCAGGTCTCCCTTAAGGAACTTGGTATTACAAATAATGTTTAGAGAACTACATTGGTACGTTAAGGTAGACAGTGAAGTAAATAGAAACTTATATGCATAGTCTTATAGCAGAAAATATAGTAAACCATCTTTCTCAAAAAATCCATTACAGACTAAATGGTCTTATATTGTTAAGAAAAAAAAGGACTAAAAACTTCATAGATGGGCAGTGCCTGTGGCTCAGGAGGTAGGGCGCTGGCCCCATATACCGAGGAGGGTGGCAGGTTTGAACTCACCATGGCCAAACTGCAACAAAAAATAGCCAGGCATTGTGGCAGGCACCTGTAGTCCCAGCTACTTGGGAGGCTGAGACAAGAGAATCACCTAAGCCCAAGAGTTGGAGGTTGCTGTGAGCTATGATGCTACAGCACTCTATCAAGAATGACATAGTGAAACTGCCTCAAAAAAAAAAAAAAAAAAAGGCTCGGCGCCTGTAGCTCAAGCGGCTAAGGCGCCAGCCACATACACCTAAGGTGGCGGGTTCGAATCCAGCCCAGGCCTGCCAAACAACAATGATGGCTGCAACCAAAAAATAGCCGGGCCTTGTGGCAGGTGCCTGTGGTCCCAGCTACTTGGGAGGCTGAGGCAATAGACTTGCTTGAGCCCAGGAGTTGCGGGTTGCTGTGAGCTGCGATGCCATAGCACTATACCCAGGGGGATACCTTGAGGCTCTGTCTCAAAAAAAAAAACAAAAAAA
>CAUYQV010082195.1:0-22055 GCA_963574575.1 Galagoides demidoff
TGTGGTCCCAGCTACTTGGGAGGCGGAGGCAGGAGACTCACTTGAGCCCAGGAGTTGGAGGTTGCTATGAGCTGTGATGCCATGGCACTCTACCCAGGGGGATAGCTTGAGGCTCCGTCTCAAAAAAAAAAAAAAGAATAAAAAAGAGAAAGAAAAACTAGCCAGCTGTTGTGGCTGTGCCTGTAATCCCAGCGACTCAGGAGGCTGAGGCAGGAGGATCTCTTGAACCCAGGAGTCCGGGGTTGCTGTGAGTAGTCTGATGCCATGGCACTCTAGCTTCAGCAACAGAGTTAGACTCTGTCTCAAAAACCAAAAACCAAAACCCTATTATGTTTCCTGTTCCTACTTAAGTTCACTTGGTGAGTTTCTGTTACTCTCACCCAAAAAGACCTAAGCAGCCTTGCTTCCTATGCAGGAGGCACTTTCCCTAGCACATCTTCACAGCCAGCCCCAGGCAGGGGTGGAGCTGGTGGCCTGACTAGGGGGCCTGGGAATCTCTTGGGCTGACAGCTGTCTAGGCCCTCAGGCTGGAGCCGAGGAGAAGACCTTTCAGACCGCACCAGTCTGAAAGGCTGGACCCTCACTGTGTAGGGGCTTTTCCAGGAAGGACATGATGTGTGGTTGGTGCTAGGGGACAGGGAGCAGGATGTGTCCCGGCCTGGGAGGGCTCTGTGCTTCAGAAGATCCACCTCACTCTGACCGAAAGCCATTAGGGTTCATTCTAGCAGGCAATGGAACGCTGTAGGGGTGTGGCTAAGCAAGCAATGACGGGGCCCCTCCAAGACTGGGTGGCAAAAGTGCCTCACAGTGTAATGTCCTTTTCTCTTCAGAGGTGGCAGCTACATCTTCAGATGGGGGGGAGCCTGGGAACACAGTGTGAACCCATTCTGCAGATGAGTCCTCCTGGTTGGGCTGAAGTAGTGTGGGACTTGGGGACAGAGTGGGTGGCAGGCCCAGGACCCCAGAGTGAAGTGGGGCATTTCCCTCCTTTGCCACACACTCCAGACCTGATTAGGACTTAGTGAGGCCCTGAGCACTAAGAAGGGTGGAGGGAGGTGCACACAGGTTGCAAAACAAAAGCGACATTAACCTCGGTGTCAAAATTCCACCAAACTCTGATTTTCCCCATAATGGCTACTTTATTTACTTATAAAAATTCTTTTATTGTTTTCTTTTTCCTGGACTTCTCAAAGTGTGTTCACTCTGCCCATGTTGTTGTTACAGCAGTGTGGTGGCTTGAGGTTGTGGCTGAAATGATTGAAAAGAGCAAGTAAAGGTTTAGCAAGAAAAGAAAGTTTATTAATGGCCTGCACAGCAAGCTGGGCCTTGTCCTAGTGACTATAGGCCCTGTGGAAAGCAGTTTTGGGGTTTTATACACTACTTTGAGGAGTATCAGCTGCTCAGGGTCTTAATTAACTCTGTTCTCAAAACAACCCACCTGCAAGGTTTTAATCAGTCCTATTTCCATAATAGCTCAGGTCAGCCAGCCCAGACCAATTCAAAATAGCCTAGCCACATCCCTCATCTGCCCTGCTCATATCTAGCTAACTGCTTAACACCGTGACCCAGTGCTTCCTGCCCACCCTGAGCACTGCCTGGAGCATGTGGGGCTATGGGTCTGTGTGCAGTGTCTGCACGTGTCTGTGGACTTGTGCATCTGCGCGTACAGGAAACCAGCTGAGGTGGCCAGAGCTCTCGCTGGAGTGAAAATGTTTTTCATTGCTGGGCTTTAGGGCAGGGCTATGGTGGGGCAGGGGTGGGAGCATCTGTACGGGCAGCCAAGGCAGCATGGTCTGCTGAGTGGGCAGTGGCTCATGACGACAAAACTTTCTGCAGACCCCCTTCTGGGGGCCCCTGCCCTGTTCAGTCCAGGGTTCAGTGTTTACAGAGGCAGTTCCTTGGGGGAGGACTTGCAGGCCCACCTTTGAGTGGCCTGGGCAGACAGACAGGAAAGACTCTGCTCTACTTCTCAACCCCAGGGTCCTTTGCTTGCATCTCTGGCCCCTGCTCAGCAGAGATGAGATGTAAAACTGTCATCTTGGGGATCCAGGACAAAGTGATGAGGGTGACCACCAGGCCAGACCAGGCAGTCCTCATTACCATAAAGTGGTGCCCTTAGGTGTCCTTGGGAAGCTTCTTCTAATGGGGCTATAATCACCACCCTAGACTTGAGACCTATGGAATCATAGTGTCCCAAAGGCCTCAGATGTCATGTCATTCATTCCCATCATCCAGGTGGGATCACAGAGGCCGGGGCAGTGGGTGGAGCCTTCTCATGCAGTGACCCTCGACCTCAGGCCTCCCCACTCTGAGGGCTTCCCCACCCTTGGCCTTATTCTCCTAAGGTACAATTACCTTCCTTTTGAGGCTGTATCTATTTGAATTTTGTGAATAGTCAGGCATCCCTTGGAAGCAGATGTGGGGATCAAGCTGGGTGTGATCACTTCTAAGATGGCCCTACTATCCCCACCTCCTGTATCCATAGCCCTGTGAGTCCCCTCCCAGATTAGGCCAGTCTGTGTGACCCATAGTGAGTAGCAGAAATGATGGGATGTCACTTCTAAAACTAAGTTATAAACATCACGGCTCCTAGTTTGGTTGCTCTCTCTCATCCCTTGCTCTGGGGGAAGCTGGCTGCCATGACGTGAGGATACTCAGGCAGCCCATGGCGAGGGACTGGGGCTGCCTGTGTGAGTGAGCCTGGACACAGACACCCCTAGCCCCAGTTAAGCCTCTAGCCAGGAGGCCCTGAGCCATGACCACCCAGCTCAGCCACTCCCAGATTCCTGATCTTCAGCAACTGTGAGATGATGATAAATATTTGTTGTTTGAAGTTTTGGAATCTTTTATTATACAGCAGAAGAAACTTATATCCTGGTCTCTGTTTGTTTTTGCTTTAGTAAACTAAGGCTGGAGGGTTGGGTCAGCCTCTGATGTCCCAGACTAGAGCACGAGGCTTCCCCAGCTCTGTTCAGGAAGCATCTGTGAAATTAGATCTTGAGTCCCCGCCTCAGCTAGGCCAGGACATCGAGATGACAAAGCCTCACACTCTCTGGATAAGATTAGCAGGGAAATGAATTCATTCTATTCAGCATGGAAGAAATATGGCCTGGGTGGCTGAGGGAGGTAATAGGTGTCTGGTGGCGGCTGGGAGCTGCTTATCCATGACCTCACCCACTTCCCTTGGCCTAAGAGGTGGCTGTTGTCACCCCCACCCTTTAAGTGGGTCCTGAGGGTCAGGAGCTATACTCGGTCCCATAGGCACTAGGGATGCCTCCAGGGAGAGTTTGGACCTGAGTTTTGGAACGATGACTCCAGCCACTGGGGCAGAGGAATAGCTAGAGGGACATGGTGGGAGGTATGGATTCCAGGGTCCAGGAGCCCGGTGCTGAGTTATGGCTGGGAGGTATGGGAAGAGGGTTGGAAGGTGACAGTGGTAGGGCAGAGGCCAGTCTGGATGTGGAAATGGGGAATGGGAGGCCTCCAGGGCGACTCGTAGTTTTCTGATTCAGGAGCTGGGGGCAATGGTGGTGCACATGTTTGCCAAGATGGGAGGCCCCCTCAGAGGAGCTTTAAGGGGGGGGGCTAGGAGTAAAATGTTCCTTTGGGAACATATTAGACTTCTGGTGCCTGTGGGGCATCGAGGTGGAGATGTCCAGGGTATTTGGCATTGATGGCCTTGGATGGAGCTCAGAGAAGTCTGGGCTGGGTCCTCAAATCACTGATGCTAAAAAGAGAGAAATCCGGGAACGTGGTTAAGGAGAGCTGTGGTCCGGGCCTTGAGGAGTTTGACATTGAACAGATGGGCAGAGGCAGAGGTGGAGAAGATGGGCAGGAGCGGGGTGGGGAAGGAGGTGGCTGAGGAGGGAGCTTCCAGGTGGACCCAGGGCTGGCACCACCAGCTGCTACAGGAGCTAAGCAGGGTGGGCAGAGTGGCCCACACTCAGGGGTTACCTTCTAACCCGGGACACCACAGCACTGCCCCGTGTACCCCCTCAGAGCCAGCAGAGAATTATGGAGAAGGTGCTAACAACCAGAGCTGGCTGGCAGTGAAATGGGCTAGCCAAGTGGTAATGAGTGTCCCGTTGCTGGGAGCATGCAGGAAATTGGATAGGCAATGCCAGAATGTGGGCAGTGGGTAGGAAGTGGATTAATCACCCACCAACACCCCTCTGGCTCTGAGCTGCAGGACATGAGAACAGGGAAGACACAGGCGGGAGCCACATGAGCAGGACTCTGCAGGGCCCTGCTTTGGGGCTCACAGGGGACCCTGGGCAGAGCTGCTCCGGGAGAAACGGAGCCGTGGCCCTGCTCCCCCCAGTGAGGCCTCAGATGCCCGCCACACCCTCCCCTCTTCCCTGCCCTCTCCTTCCTTCTGTGTTCTTTGGAACCCCAGGCCCTGACAGCAAGTACGGGAATGTGGGAGGAAGGGATGGGGAAAGGGAGTCGGAGCCCTGGTCAGCTCTTGCTGAGTGTGTGGCTCCAGATGAGGCAGTTGAGAAGGCCATGGGGGGTGCCCGGCCACCCTTGGCTTTGAGGCCACATCCCACAGACTCCTCTCCCCCTGCTGAGCCACCCACCAGCTCTCCTCATACCCAGGGGGGCTGGTGCTGGAGGTGAGGGGCTGCCCAGACCCAAAGTCCCCTCTCCCCTGGACCCCTGAGCGTGGGGAGCCCTCACTGGGGGGGGCAGGGCGGGGCACCTGTGCCAGGGGAGCCCTGACAGCCAGCTTCCCCCTTCCTCACGGCAAAGTTCACCTGCAGTAATGTCAGTGCACTTTTCAGGCTGACAGAAATCCCACCGATAATTGGGAAGAATGGAAAATGAAAACATTAAAATTTGCCATGTCATACGTTCACTTTTTCTGATTGCCTGATACCCACCGTCCACTGACAGATGCGGTATTATTAACACTTGATTAAAAATCACTTCAGGTTTGAACCAGCCCGTCGAGAAGGGAGCATCTTGACAAGACTTGTGGTTTGTGATTGACAATTAGTAATATTCGGTGTGTCACAACATAGATAGTGTGACTTATTGGTGCCGGTGTAATGCAACACATTTCATCTGAGCTCTTCAAATTGGTACATAGGAATAAGAAAGAGAAGACGGAGTCTTATTCAGCCGACTTTGATTACCAACAAAGGGGAGATTGTATACACCTGTCTCGGCGCGCCCAGCCTCAATTTCTATCAATCAGCCCGACGGCGGAGACCCCCTCTCCTCTTTGGGATCGGGAACCTCAGGGAGCGGGGTCTCATTATGCAACCTCAACTTCTCCACCAGCAGCCAGAGCCTTTCTGTCTGGAAATATGAAAAGCTCTTCACTCCGCGCTGCCTCCGCGCCTCTAAATTACCAGCCTGCTCCTCTTAAAACAAAAGGCTTCTCATTTTTTAAAAATAAAACGATCATATCTTGATTGACGTGCTACATCCTTTTCCTTCAGCTTTTTTTCTATCTTGGTGTCAGCGGGAGTTGGATTTGGGGGCCTTTTTTTTTTTTTTTTGTCTCAGGTCTAATTCAATTCCTTTTAAGTGCTTTTAAGAGCAGTGCAATTCAAGGTCTTCCCTTTTTTGGGTCTGACCTGGATATCATTTTTTGGTTTCCTTCTCACCTAAGATTATCCAGGCATAGAATGGTTGTTTGCGTTAGTGAAAGGTGATGGATTTAATGCTATTAATCTCTGCGGATGGGGAGAAATGGTCTTAGGTGGGATTGAAGTGTTTTGCAAGCTGTGTACCTTGCAATAGAGACGTGACGGGGATCATGCCATCTCACCGCACTGTGTGAATTGGCTTCTTGGAACCACCACTGCAGAAAAAATTCTTTCTTTTCAATAGTTTGCTGTTTTTTGGCTCTGCTCTTACCTTGTCACCCAGACCTGCTCTCCCCCCGCCCCCAACTCGTGAGGACAAGGAGTGGGTTTAGTGTGTTTACTGCTATATCCACAGGGTTAGAACATGCTCTCTCTGGCAGCTCTTAACGATTAAGTGTGGAATGAATGAATGGATGAATGAATGCATTGGTGATGGGGCTCATGGGTGATCTCGAGTTCAGGTCCTGACCACTGAGCAAGTGTTCTGTTGAGGGCCATGGAGCAGGGCTTGGGCTGCAGGGCTCTCCTTGCCACCCCACCTGAGGGGTGCGGTTCTCCAGCTCTGGTCTCCTGCCCCCCAGAATAAGCAGAGTAGGTCTTCCCCACCCCCCTGGTCGGGTCACAAAAGAGTGAGGCAGCTTTTCCACAGGGGTGAAGAAGAGTTGAGCCTGGCCAGCTCCTGCTGGGAGCAGCACCAAAAGACATAATGACTGGCTGAGGGAGGGGACTGGTCATTGTTTTGGCTTTCATGGGACACCTCTAGCCAATCCAGCCTTTGCTTGGTCCAAAGTCAGAACAAACTGACTTGTTTGTTCATTCATTCACTCATTCATTTATTCATTCATTCAACAAATGTTCGCTGAATCCCTAACAGGAGTGTTCAATGGCTCACACGTGCTGGGTGGTGGCTCATTACCTATTATATTGCTGGCGCCTCAGTCCTCAACCCTGGACACACCCTGGTTAGGCTCAGGGACATTGTCCTGAGCTCCTGTCTGCTGTCACTAAGGTCTGTAAACTTCAGCTGAGCCCTTGGGTCCACTTTAGTGCAGCCTTGGTCCATTTGGGTATTCCACTTCTCAAAGGAGAACCAGACCAGGGTACCTGCAACAGCCTGTGAGGAGAAAGGCATAAGAGACTGTGTTAGGATTATAGAGGGATGTCCTGGGGGGGAGTGTCCCTGCCCCTGTCAGTGACTGCCCCATGTTCTCAGGCCCCAGAGCAGGGAAGCAAGGTACAGGTGTCAGGCACTGGCTCCAGAGACTGCCAACAAATTGGTGCTTCCTCATCCATTAGTTGGGTGCCCTTGGACAAGTGACCTGACCCCTCCAAGCTTCAGTGTTCTCATCTGTGAAATGAAGAGAAGGATGAGATCCTCTACAGAGGGTCAGAGACAGGGCTCCCAGCGTCCCCTAGGCCCCTGGGGCAGTCTGGGGAAGGCTACGTGCCCCTTCCCAGAGCAGTGGTTTTTAAATACATAAGATAAGATACATAGGATTCCAAAGGAAACCAATGAATTAATTGGTTTACATTTACAATTATCAAAACATAAAAATTAGTGATGCAGCAATCCATGTGATTCTCTATTTACAAATTAAATAGGGAAGTTTGGTGGTGGGTCTAATAACTGCCATGATGTCAAGGTGGTGCTGAGCATAGCGAACATTCTGAGACAGCTGCGGCAACTGGAATGTCACATGGAAACATCTGGGATTTCAACCGGCGAGAGGTGTTGCTAGTACCACATTCATAAAGGATAGAAACGCTAAACTTCAGTTTGAGGGGGGCCAGTAGGAACCCCATTCTGCACCTGCGCAAGGTCCACCTCGTCACATTAGAGAGAATGTTCTCCGGCTCCATCTAGGCTAATAAAAGATGGGGCTGGGGATGGGAACAAGGAAAGGCAGCAATGGGGACAGAGGTGGCTGGGGCTGGCCTGTCACGGGAGGTGTAGGGGTTGGGCCCAGGGTTCAGAGTGTGAATCCTCCCTCTGGTTGTCCCCAAGGTCTCTAGCAAAAGATGGGTGTTGTATACATATGGCAGTTAATGCTAGCTCATATTTACCGAGTGCCCAGCACGGGTGGTGGCTCCTGCTGTCACATTTTATTCTCTGTCTTGGTTAATACAGAGACCTGACAAGGTCATCATTACTGTGACTCTCATCTTTCAGAGGAGTAGACAAGGACTCAGTGAGGTGATGACACCTGCCCATGGCCACACAGCAGGTTGGAATCAAATCCAGGAAAGCCCTCATCTTCATCACTTGGTGACATTTAAAATGTTTGTTCTATAATTTAGTAGGTGTAAAAAGCATCTTCTTATTTTATCTTTTAAAATATCAGTTATGAAGTTGAATACTTCTCACGCTCTGATTTACTAATGGTTCTGCCTTCTGGGTGAGTTACCCTTTCAGGTCCTTGGCCTTGGTGCATGTTTTTTCAGCAAATCTATGAGGTTTGATGTTGTTCTTATCAGTTTGTAGTCACTCTTCAAATAGTACATATATTTACTGCTCTCTGAACAGTGAATATGATTTTGGCATTTTTGCTCACAAATGCCTCCCCACTTGCCAAACATGTGAAAATGCTCTCGTGATTGTTGCTTGAGTCATTTGCTCTTTTGCACTAGTACTTATTAGTAGTAGGATTCTTCACAAAATGTGCCAATGTCCACATCTCAGGCAGCGAAGGAGACCCTGCCTTGGAACAGTGGCTCCCAAGTCTGCCTAATCGCCAGCCCCTGTGGGCATTCGCTGAAAACATGAGCTCCAGGCTGCCCCTTGGAGATGCTGATTCCTCAGTGCAGTGGGGCCTGGGACTCTGCATTTTATAAAGCCCCTCTGCTCATGCTGAAGACATACCAGTTTGGGAATGCAGCTCTGGGGGCCTCTGTTTCTTGACACCATTTTTTTCCTGAACAACATGTATAGAAAGTTCCAAGTTCAGAATAAAACATCTCCATGGCTACTAGGCTTCTGAGCAAGATTTCACTTATGAGTGGGGTGATCTTAGACAAATGACTTTATCTCCCAGAATCTCAATTTTCGCATCTGTAAGATGAACACAACGGACAGTATTTGACTCAGCAGGTTGTGATGAGATACGTGAGGGTGTGTAGGCAATGCACAAAACACAGTCCCGCGGTGAGAGCTGAATGTGTGTGAGCTGCTACTGTGGTTACCACTCCTGCTACTAAAATGGACCTTTGACATGATAAATATTCCGGTAGAGCATTTGCTGAAGGATCCTGGAACTGGAGCGCCTGTAGTGAACACATCTTTTGTAGAGAATGTTACCATTGGTCGCCAAATTCTCAAAACACAAGGGGCTTGGGTTGAAGGCCAAGAGCTAGCTGGGAGTCCCACTGTGATGCCCAAGGGTGGCTTGATGAACTCTGGAGTGTCCAGCCTGGTAAGGCACTGAGACTCTGGAGGCCTATTTGATGAGTGGGGAGCAGTGGCTAGGCTGTTGCAGAGGGAAGCAAGGTGGCAAAGTAGTACCCCAGACCTGCCACTTAACAGCTGTGTGTGATCCCCAAAAGTCCCTTAGCCTCTCCCCAATTAATCATGTATACCCTTCAGGGATTTAAAAACTAAAGGTATTAAAGAGGACGTCCTTCAGATCTATCCAGGTTAATATAATAGATGTAAAGTCTCCATTCTTTTTATGGCTGAATAGTATTCCATGGTATAATGGGCACAACGTAGGGATATATAGCACAACTACATATACCTGGGTGAGGGTACGACTACAACAGGGACCTTGTGCCCTAATGGTTTGTACCCTCATATTAATCTGAAATGTAAAAAATATGCAAATTTAAAAGCGTATTATGTAAAAGGCTTGGCTAAGGGGCAGAAGGCATTCAGTAATTATTGCTCTGATTAACATGGTGGCAGCACACTGGGTCTGTTGGGCGTCCATTAGACAGGGAGTGGCTGGAAGTGCCCGGCAGGTGCTAGACAGGGAGGAAGTTGGCATGGGAGAGTGCCAAGGCCTTTGACAAAGGCTTAGGGCTCAGGGAAGATTCCAGTCACAGCCAACGTAAGGCTGTGGCTCAGCAGACAGGCTGTATCTGGCTCCCACAGGCCTCCTAGGTGCCAGGCTTGGAGCCCCATCTAATGCCAACATGACAAAGAGTATTCTCAGTCAATGTAATTTGGGACCAAAAATCCAACAGGAGAAACTCAAGTGTGTATAGACAAATAATCATTCAGTAAAGTGGCCAGAGACAAGACCTATTTACCCTAATCAGTGTGGTCCTGTATTCTAGCCATACTCTGCCAGAAACTATAATGAAAAAAGAGATGCCATTCCCAGAAGCAATGGAAAAATACTTAGGAATAAACTTAATGAGAAATGCGTGTGACCTATATAAAGACAACTACAAAATTTTATTGGCGAAATAAAAGGAGACTAGAATAAATGGGGAGGCATACTACGTTTCTGCATGGGAAGACCGAATATTGTAAAAATGTCAAACCACCTCCATGTTAATTTGCAGATTTAATGCAATACCAAACAACTCCACAAAAGGCACTTGATAAAATGATTCTAAAATTCATCTGGAAGAAACATTGATCAGAATATCAAAGAATATTCTGCAAAAGGACAGCATTGATATATAAACTGAGTGAACATCGAAACATACCATCAAGTAGCCATAATTAGAACAGAGAGAATATTGATGGGAAAAAAGAGATTGATTTTAATGAATCAGAATGGAATGTACAGAAATTCATGTGATCACATGTAACATTTAAACATTATAGAGGAATTACCCCCAGGACAATGACTGGGTGATGAGGTATTTAGCACATACCTGATCAGTGACTTGAAAAAAATAGTTTGTAATTTAGATGCACCTTCTTTTGCTTCACATCCAAACACCAGCGGCTTGAAAAATACATCCAGAAAAGGACTAAAGATTGGAAAATCTAGCAGAGAAAGGATTTGGATACTTATTAGATCATCAGAAGGCTAATTTTAAAGAGACAATAAAATCAATTATATAGAATTTAAAATATGCACACACATAATGTGATAAGTAAAATATTTGCATGGGAACAAGAACTAGGAGCGTAACGAAATGCTCAGGAGACATTTTTTCCTTTCTGTTTTAATAGTATTTGTTCAGTAAATAAAAATTAAGGGTAAAACGTCCACAAATTGTGTTTTGAACGATTAAATATAAAAACTTAAATATGTGCTAACACCTAATCCCTTTATCTGCTGCTAATGCCCCTCTCTTATTAAAGAACTGGAAAAACCCTTAAGGCCATCTCATCTCCTAGGTGTAATAATCTCTTACGAAGAGCTCGCTGATACACTTTCTCACTAATTCTCTAACTTTTATGAATTCCTGCTTGATGTCACTTTGATCTTTCTCAAGGTCAGGGTCACCCTACAACTTTTTTAATCTGAGGTCAAACTTTTAGTCCAGTGCACAATCTTAAGTGTACGGCTCCATGAATGCCCTTTTTTGCCACCCATAAAAATGCAGAGTGTCCCCCGTACCCAGAAGTTTCCCTCTAGCCAGTTCCCCTACCTCTTTCCTAGTTTCCACACAAATTGTGCTAGTTTGGCCTGTTTTTAAACTTTGTTTAAATGGAAGCACACAGCCTGCACCTGTGGCGTCTGCCTTCTCCGGCAGGGCCCTAGGTCTGAGGGCCGGATCGGCGTTGCTGCGTGCACTGGTAGTTCAGCTTCGTGGCTGTGATTCTCCTTCACTGTGTGAGTACACCCCATTTTATTCATCCATTCTGCTGTTGATGGATCTGGGGGTTGTTTCCTGATTTGGGCTATTATATATGAGGCTGCAGTGAATGTTCATACACATGTCTTGGTGTGGACATGCAACTCATTATTCCTGGATGAATCCTCAGGGGTACAATTGCTGGGTCATAAGGTGAATAGACACAAAGCTTTGGTAGACACAGACAAGCAGTTCTCCATGTGGCTGTAGTGTTCCCCATCCCACTGGCAGTGTATGAACGTTTCAGTCGCTCCACATCCTTGCTGACTCTTGGTAGTGTTGGTCTTTCAATTTTCGCCTCTCTGGTGTGACCCTGAACCTTAATATCTCTTGTCAAAGTTCTTTCTTTGCCTCCAGCAAAGTTTTAGTTACCTTATTGCCAACTGAGTCGTGCTGATGTTTGGAGGTACCAGAGGGAATGTTTGAACCAAATTCAGTGGTGCCAAGAATCCATTCCTGGAAGGTAAATTTAGCATGAAATCCACAAAACTAGAAGTAGGAAAGACACCTGGATGCCCCTTGAAGCACCAAGGACAAACCGAAGCCTGTGCTGGGCCAGCCCATTGACCGTGCTGATGTGCCCAGGAAGGGCGAGAGCTGATGAAAGGTGCAGGTGTGGAAGGTCGCCTCTTCCTGCTCCAAAGGGGAGGTACAGACACACCCAGCACGTCCCTACCAGCCACGAGGCCACAGATCCTTTCCCCGATCCTTGTGTGGGGCTCCTTAGTCCAAGTGGGCTGAAGCCCAGCATAGGTCTGGGTGTGAGGTCTGCTGTGGTCCCGGGCTGGTGGGCAGGGTGGAGGGCTGCGGTGACGTGGAGCAGGGGGCAGGGCTGTCCTCTTGGGAATGGGTTTTGGTTGTTGTTTTTAAAGAAAGCTTGATTTGAATACTTTGAGGAGGAAGAATGGCAGGATGCCAAGGAGGTGGAGGAAAGGAGGGAACAGACTTTGGGATGGAAAGACGTGGGGGAGGGAGGGGTGTCCGATGGTGACTTTGGGTCTCTGAGGTAGGAACAGACTGGAGAGGGCCTTGGGCTACATGGCTGCTGGTGCCTCTGCATCCTGCAACCTGGGAAGGTCGGTTTCTCAGGATGAGGCTTTTTTGGGGAAAACATAGCTCCTCAGACTGGTGCAGGGTGTCCCCCACATCCCCACAGCCCTCGGCAGCCTCCAGTGGGGTCTCTGACCTGCCCAGAGCTTTTCTGTCCCCCAGAGTTGGTGTCTGGAAGCAAGTGGTTTAGGGCCTGGCAGGCCAGGCTGCCTTGGGCCCCTTGGTTAGGTTTGCTACCAAGGTCCCAGGGTCGGCTTAGCTCCCCGCTTCCAGGAAAAGGCCTTGGCTGCTGAGTTTCCTGGAAGACCTCAGTCTGGGCAGGATAGGGAAGAGGGCAGTGTTGGGGCTTCAGTCCCAGGTGCCCAGGCACAGAGGCTCCTGCTGCCAGGAAACAGAGACTTCTTTTAGGACCCAAGGGATCAGTGTGCATAGGACCCCTCTGCCCACCCCTCTGCCCAGCCTGCCTTGGTCTTTGACCTTGAATCTGGTTCCTTGCTAGAGTTACTCTTTCCTGGTCCTTGTACTTAAGCCTGGCTCCCTCCCTCCTCTTGTCTTGGGCTGTGTGTCTCTGGACAATTTCCTGCCTGCTCTGGCGGTGTCAGGGACACTGTGTGTTATTTTTCCCTGAGAAAGTCAGACTTGGACTTTTTTGTTAAGTGGCAAAGAGAGAGAGAGACAGACACACACACAAAGACAGTATGAAAAGTCAGGACCTAAGCAAGAAACATAGTAAGAGTCAGCCAGAGAAAGAGAGAGAGAGAGTGAGAGAGAGAGAGAGAAAGAGAGGAGTAACCCACACACAGAGCATGAGAGAGGGAGATGGGGGGGACACACAGGGAGACCAAGCGAGGCAGGGGGATCCGGCCTGGGCTGGGAAGCTTTGCTCCCCACATCCCTTGGGCAGCCCAGTGCTGCCTTCTGGTCCCACCTGCCTGCCCCTTGGCACTGGATGCCTTTCCAGCTCCCACCTGGGGCTTGAACCTGCGCTGCTCCAGGTCACCACCCACTGCTCGCTCCTGGCCAGCTCTACATGGGCGTCCTTCACCCTACACCTGCACATGGCTCTTCACCCGCCCTGGGCTCACACAACACTGGCAAAGCCCTTCTGCCTCTCTGCACTTCCTTCCTTCCTTCCTTCTCTCTGTGTGGGCATGGGGCTGCGCAGTGGGCCTTCAGCGGAGAACAAGGCAGAGGTGTTCTCTGCTTTGTGGCATTTACCACCTGTCAGGAGTCCCTGGGCCCAGGTGATAGAAGTAGAGGCTCTATCCCTTTGGTTTCTGACCCCAGGGAGATTGTCTTGGCCACAGGGCACCCTCCGGTCCAAGGAGGGTAATGGAGAGAGGCTCGTGTTATAATCTTATCTGCTCCAAAATCACAGTGACTTTCCAAGTTCTTTCTTAACGCTGAAGCCACACCCTTCCCTGACAGAGGTGAAGGGAGAGAAGGACCCTGGGCAGGAAGACTTCTGGCCTCTAGCCACCCTCTGTCTGAGCCAGGCCCTTTGTCATGGGGCATCTAGTGATCATCCACATTTAGGCCTTACCAGACATTCAGCAGCCGTCAGGCCAGAGCATGAAACTACAAATGCCCACATTCCCTGCTCACCCACCTTGGCCCAAAGGGCTGGTCTGGGAGTGACTGTAACTGGCCCAGGGCCTGGGGGCCATTTGGTTAATCAAAGAAGTAAAAGAAGCCACAGTGCTGGTGTGTAGCCTGATGAACCCACCAGCCCCCAAAAGACCCCTGGGGGGGCAGGGGGCACATGGGAGCCTCTCAGCTGTCCAGTGATCTCCATGTTCTAACCCAGTGCAGCCAAGTGCCCGCAAGTGTCACCAAGAAGGGCTGTGCTGAGCTGGCATCAGGGTGATCCAGGTGCTCCTACCCCCCAGGAAGCTGTGAGCTGAGGCCTGGAGGGGGGTCAGCCAGGAAGAGGAAGAGGTGGGTGAGTTGGGGCAGAGAGAAGAGGCTTCCAGGCAGGGCTGGAGAGAGCTGAGGGGGTGTGGGGCAGGGGGACAGTGGCAGAGCCAGGTCCCCATGGCCGGGGGGCATATGCTTTAGAGAGACTGCTCTAGTGGGTGAGTGAGAGGATTGGACCAGTAAAGGTTAAAGGCAGGGAACTGGGTTTCCTCTTCTGTAAAGTGGGGTGGTAACACCAACCTTGCACAGCCAGGCTGAGAGCAGAGGTGGGAAGACCCCAAAGCCTCCTGGTGCTGTGATTCCTACATAAAGGTGGTGACAGCAGGCACCCCAGGTGGGCATGGGACCCGCAGATGCCCAGCTGTAGGCAGGAGCTGTCCACCCGCTGCCCCTGCACTGCTGGATACCAGCCATGCTGGGACTCCATGGATGAACAGAGGCCACCTTTGACCAACATTCCCGCATTTTAGTGGCTGACAAGACCAGGCAAGTCACGCAGGCACCATGCTGCCTTCTGCTTGGTGTTGTTGGGTGTTTGGAGCAAGACCAGCTCACAAAGTTATCCCTGTGTAAGTCCTCAACAATGGTGGCTGCTGATGAAGTGACTGTGGGGGCAGGGAGGGGACCGTGAGGCCTGGGGTCCTCCCCCCTCCTCCTGGCACCCACACCCAACCTCGTGTCACAGCTGTGAGCCAGGCTACAGGCCACACCTACAAACACTCCTTGCTCTTTCTCTATCTCTAAGTCCTCACTGTGGTTCAGATTCTCCAACTGTCCTATGGGCCCTGCAGCCCCAAGTCACAGCTGCAAGGAGCTTGCTGTGATCTGAGAGCCCAGATCAGCTATTCACAAGGTCCAGCTTCCACGCTGGACCCATGCCCCGTCCCCACCCGCAGCCAGAGGGGGCTTCTTGCCAGGGAACACAGCCCTGTTACACTCCCCTCAGAGCTCCCATGGCTCCCCACCGCCACAAGAGTAAATCTCCCTCCTGCTTCTCAAAGGTGCTGCAACGGCTCTCCTCACCAATACCGTCTCCGGCCCTGCTCCCAGCCACTCTGCTCCATCGGTGTCCCCCGGCCCCAAATCCTTTCCTGTCTCAGGACCTTGCACTTTTTGTTCAGGGAAAGTTCTCTCCCCATGTACTTATACAGGGGTTCCTGTATACAGGTGGTTATACAGGTGGTTCCTCTGTGTCTTTCAGCTAAAATGACATTTGGCCCTAACAAAGACCTACTCGGACTGACCCTATAAAGTCACGTGTCCTTATTACCTCCCCAGCTCTTAACAGCACTCATCAGCTTCTGAAATCTGCTTGTTCGTTTGTTTCCTTGCTGGGTGTCCAAATCCAGCAAGCTCCATGAGCCAAGGGGACGTCCTTCCCGGCAGCAGAGCGATGTCCAGCACACAGAGCACACTCAGTGTGGGGACGGAATGAAGGAAGGAGGGAGCAATGGTGATGGAGAGGGTGGTGGTGGGGAGAGACGGGCATGGCGGTGATGTCGGTGGTGGGAGGAGGAGGGGGCTGAGGGACTCTGGTGAGGACATCCTTGTCTGGGGCTTGCTCTTTCTGTCCCTAGGCCTGCGTGCTGCTCTCGGGGCTGCCTCAGAGCGTCCTCCAGCCCACAGAAGACCCCCGGGCCCCAGCCGCGGCCCGGCAGCCCTGTTTCCTGCTTAATATGCAGTTTGCACTTTACACTCCCTGTTTAAACATTCTAGCGCCTTCTCATCCATGCTGCGCCTCACCAAAAATAAAAATATTTTGGTAGTGCAAATAAAAGCAAATATTTGACACTACTTGGCATTTTTCAGTGCATTAATTAGCAATTTGCTGGATAAATATTGCTGTGTAAACCAACAATCACTTCCCAATAATTAAAAGCCACATCAGATATTACCAGAAAAGCCCCTGGTGTGCGCTCCGGCTCCTGGACTGGGGTCCTGGCAGCTGAGGCCAGAGCAGGAGGACCCGCAAGAGGGGGTAGGTGGTCCGGCATCCAGCTTTGGCTTTGGAGGGAGCCAGAGGAGGCTGTGGGCTGGAGGGTAATGAGCTCTCACCAGTCCCAGGGGACTGGGCCTCTCGGTGTCTCAAAGATCCCTGGAGCAAATTTAGGAGAAGCAGTCAGCCCAGATTCATGATGAGAATGGGAGTTGGCCAAGGGTAGTGACTGCCCACGTGGGCTTGGGAATCAACAGATTCAGGGTAGAGATCCCAGGTCAGCTATTCACCAGCTGTGTGACCTTGGACAAGGCACTTCTCTCAGAAGCTCAGGTCCTTCATGTGTAAAATGGGCATAATAAATGTTCCTGTCTCACAGGATTGTTCTAAGTGTAAAGGATGAATGGGTGTGCTTAGCACACAGCACACCCACAGCAAATACTGGGTGACTTGTGCTGGGTCTAATCTCTCTCTGCCCATGTCTCTTTACTGTGTTACCCAGTGCTGCTACCCAAGGAAAGTGGTGGATTAAGTCTTTGCCCATCACCACTTTGCTCAGCCTCTTTCCAAAATATCTGTCTGCGCTGTGAAGCAAAATCCTGACGGCCAAGTGTACATTGTCCCAGTGCCCTGCTTGGCTGGGAAGCGAGGAAGGAGGGGAGGGGTGGCTCATGGGTGGAGTTCTGTCGGGCCGGGGCTGCAAGGCAGGACTCTCTCCCCTGAGCTGTGTGGTCTTGACCTAGGGAGCCCGAGGTGCTCCGGATAGATGGGAAGCCAAGTCCTGTGATTCAGGAGGATTGGCCAGAGCCAGGCTGCAGAAGATGATGGCAGACTGAACCTTTTGTTTTCCTGCCATTAGAAAGTGAGAGACTTTCTACCAAGGCTGGAGGAAGCTGCCTGGGTGCTGGGACATGCTGTGAGAAGGACAAGGCTCCCTGGAGGAATTAGGCTTCTTCCCGTAGCTACTACATGTGAGACCCTGGTTTAAGAAAGTCACGTGCATTGTCCCACAGCAGCCCCATCTCACAGCACTGCAGCGAGGGCTGTCCTGACCTGCTTTGTACAGGAGGAAGCTACTGCCTGGGAATCTATCATTTGTTCACAGCTACTTGGCTGACGAGTGGCTGAGCTGGGACTTGAGCCAGGTCCATCCAACTCCTGAGCCCATGTTAACCAGGCGGCCTCCCTAAGCACAGGGAACCCTGTTAGATACCATAGCCCTCTGAAGTGCAGGGAGGCAGAGCCTGAAGGGGAGGCAGGCAGTGGGGCAGCAGGGGCCAGCTTGTAGCTTCTGCTGGAGGCCAGCTCAGCAGAGGAGGGACTATAACCTCGGCTGGGTCGAAGTGTGGTTGGTAGCACAACCACCAGGTAGAGAAGGGGGTGACACCCAGACACCTTAGATCTGCACCTGCCTTCAGAAGCCAGGGTCATGCTCTGAGCACGGACATTCCCATAGTGTGCCAGCCTCAGGGCACCACCTCTCATTCCCCTCAGATAATGACACTCAGAAATAGCGAACCCCCAAATGCTTCCCTCATCTGGGCTCTCTTGCTCCCGGGCCTGGAATATTAGCACAGGGTTCTTATCTCCACCCTCAGGGATAGAGGAATGGTCACTGGGAGGATGAGCAAATGGAGGAAAGCCCTGGGCCATATCAGAAGACAAGGGGTTCATCAAGATTCAGTGCAAAAGTTCCCACTGAGACAAATTCCCACTGCAGACAGCAGACACCTTTAGAAAAATCTTCAAGTTGTGCCCACTGAGATGCAAGGGGACATGGTTTCTGGAAAAGGTATACTCAGGGATTGGAAAACACTGTTTCTAGCTGAAAAGTGCAATTGCTACATCTCAAAGGGCAATAGAGGCAGAAAATAGCAGAAATTAGAAAAAGAACATGAGACAAAACAAAGCAGGGTGGAAGCAAGAAATTGATAAAGATGAGAGAAGAAATTATGAGTTGATAAGCAGAAAAAGAGAACTAACTGCATGAAAAAACCAATAAAACCTATAAACCACAAGATAACCTAATCAAGACAAAGAACAAGGAAGAAATTATGAAGGAAAAATAACCACAGGAAGAGGAGAAAGAAAAGAATGGTGACACCGCTCTGCTCAACTTTCTATAAAAAAACATTTAAAAACCTTGAAGAATTTGACCATTTTTTTCAAACTATAAATGACCAAACCGGATTAAGGAAGAGATAGAAAATCTGAACATTCCTATTTGGAAATTTATCTAAAGTAACTAAAGAGCGATCTCTCCCCAAAGCATCAGGCTCCGATTGGCTCACAGGGAAATTCTACCAAGACTCTAATAAGCAGAAAATTCCAATGTCGCTTAAAATGTTTAAGCTTTAGAAGGGGAGGGAGGGAAATACGTCCAGTTATTTCAATAAAGCGAGTAGAACATTGATATCCAAATGCAAGAAAGATCGAACAAAAGAGAAAGCACAGTTACTGATGAAAAGCAATGTAAATAATCCTAAATAAGACTTGAGTAACGTTGATCGACAGCACATTAAAAGAAAAACACATCATGACCAAATGAGGTTTATTTCATGAATGTACAGAGTGTTCAACGTTAGGGTCTACACTAATACTATTCATTGTAGTAATATATCTAAGTAGGAAACTTACATTATCTTCGTCATAAACATCAAAAAGACATTTTTAAAAAATCAATATCCGTTTTCAATAGAAACACTTAATAAAATACTGATAGGTGGAGTGGATTCTTCCCTAACATGATGGAACATATTTCTTGGCACAGAAGTCAATGTCTGGTTTCCCCACCGAAGTTGGGAGCAAGACAAGACTATCTCCTATCACACTATTATTTATTAAGCATTGAGCTGAAGGTACTAGCCAGAAGAAAGAATTTAAAGGAATAAAAAATTAGAAATGGAACTCAGAAAACATTATTTGCTGATACTATGGTCACATACCCAAACAGAACACAGGAGAATCAAATTTAAAACTACTATAAATAGCAGGATAATTCAACAAGGTAGTGGGGTGCAAGTTAATACATGGAAGTTAACAGGTTTTGTATATAAAAGCAACCAGTCAGGTGATATATAGCAGAGAAGACCTCATTTATAATAGCAGAAAAATATCTAGGAATAAATTTATCAGAAAATTTGGATAACTTGTAAGACAAAACCTAAGCATGTCTGAAGGATCTGAAGAAGGTTTGAGCGAGTGGAGAAGACAGAGCTCTTAGGTAGCAAGACTCAGCATCATGATCAGGCCATTTTGTCTCCAGATGTTCATAAATTTAATGCAACCTCAAAGTGTCTGTGTGCTTTTTATAAAAAGAAAAACTGGACAAGTGATTGTAAAACTTCAGTGAAAAAAATACAAGAGTCACTACAAATACTGAAAAATATTTACTGTGAAATGTACTAATCCTATCGTGTTTAAATTCCTCCATTACTAAAAACAAGGCAAAGAGACAAATGGGCCACGAGATGAGAAAACAAATCCAAGAATTAGAGCCCGTATGTACAGAAATTTAGGATAAGCCCAAAGTGCCTACATAAGTAGGAATGCATGGTAGAGAATGCATGGTATTATGATACTGACTCAACCACAGCCACAGTGGGAGACGTCATCAAACTGCTCTCAATATTTCACTTCTCAAATACGTAGCAAATAAATTAATAAAAATATGGGATGCAATTAATATTATGTGTAAACTTATTTTTTGTGACTGTGTAGCTGAGGTTTTTGCTGTGACAAGACAGTCATATTGGTTTCTGAAGCAATATGTCCATGAAACATTTTTTTAAAAAATTGATCATTAACTAAGCCAGAAGGAAGACACAGTATTTCCCCAGATGGAGAAATCGTACAGGCTGCATTTTTTTCTGACCCCAATGCAATGAAACTAGAGATTAATTACAAAGAGAATAAGACAAATATCTTCTTACACATGAAAAATAGCTCTGCTAAATAATTATTTTGTGAGATAGAAAACCAGACTGCGGTTGCAGAATATTTAGAAAATAAGACAATGACAAAACTACACATTAACACTTCGGGATGCAGCTATTCCTGTACTCACAGGATAATTCACAGCTTTAATTGCTTTTGTTATTAAGTGAGCAAGAATGAAAATAAATGAGCTAAGCATCTAATGCAAGAAACTGAAAAAAGACCAACATAGAAAACAGAAGGAAGAAATTAATAAAGATAATAGCTGTCTTAGTCCATTTTGTGCTGCTGTAATAGAATACCTGAGGCTGGGTAGTTGATAAAGAACAGAGATTTATTAATATTTCTTGCAGTTCTGGAGGCTGCGAAGCCCAAGTTTGCGGGGTTTGTGTCTGGTGAGGGCCTGATTGCTGCTCACCCATAGCAGAAAGTGGGGTGGCAAGAGACTGTGCAGGTCGGGGAGAGAAAGGGAGCCCAACTCACGTGGTAAGTAATCTACTTCCGTGATGACAGCGCTCATCAATTCAGGATGGCAGAGCCCTCAGGACCTCATCACCTCTTAAGGTTCCCACTGCTTAAAGTTCCAGTTCAACAGTGTTGCACGGGGACTAAGTTTCCAACACATGAACTTTGAGGAGGACACATTCAAACCACAGCAATAGCTGAAATTAATGATATAAACAAATTTAAAAGTGGAGATTATTTAAAATCCAAATGCTGCTTCTTTAAACTCATCTATAGAAGAAAGGGTTTTCTGGTAAGATGGATAAAAACGACTGTGAAACAGAAGGCCGTATTGTAGACGAGAAAGCAGTCAAAACCACAGACCATGATAGAATTTTCAAATTATGAACAAATGTGAAATGAATAAATTTGAAAAATCTCAAATAATTTTCTAGGAAAATACAAAGTAATAAACACGATATACAAATAACAACCAAGGCAGAAGTTTAGGAAATAGTTTAAAATCACTTGGCCCAATTGATTTTGTACAGTATTTTTTCTTTTATGACCAAACAAAGAGATAATTTCTGAGCCACTTCATTTGTACCAGAGTATAACAGAGGCAGAAAGCTTCCCAATTCATGTTATGGATGTGTATGGGTTCCTTAGATATTCTGGTTACTAGTGTATCAGTGTCTAAACTCCATGAAAAACTGGGTTGGGATTTTGATTAGAATTGTATTGGATCCATGTATCAATTTGGGAGAACTGTATGATACTGAGTTTACCTAAGTATAAAATGACATATCTGGCTCGGCGCCTGTGGCTCAAGCGGCTAAGATGCCAGCCACATACACCTAAGGTGTATGTGGGAATCCAGCCCGGGCCTGCCAGACAATAATGGCTGCAACCAAAAAATAGCTGGGCGTTGTGACAGGCGCCTGTGGTCCCAGCTACTTGGGAGGCTGAGGCAGGAGGCTGGTTTGAGCCCAGGAGTTGGAAGTTGCTGTGAGCAGTGAAGCCATGGCACTCTACCCAGGGGGACAGCTTGAGGCTCTGTCTCAAAAAAAAAAAAAAAAAGACATATCTTTTTATTTATGTAAAGTGTTTTGAGTCTTTCATCAGTCTTTGAAACTTTTTCTATAAAGTTTCACACACACACGCACATCCCCCACCCCCCTTACTGTCTCTTATTTTATTGGTTCTGTTTTTCTGGAGAGCCCTACTACAACTGGGCTTATCTGTTCATTGACTGTTTGGTAGAAGTTGACTATTAGCATCTGGCCTGGTGTGTTTTTTTGGGGGGGTGGAGAAGGGGTTAAATAAGTTTCTAATTCTTCTTGAGGCAATTTCGGTAAGTTGCACATTCTAAGCAATTAGTCATTTTGGACTAGATTTTCAATTTTATTGGCATGAAGATA
>CAUYQV010082196.1:0-14462 GCA_963574575.1 Galagoides demidoff
TACCTTTGAGCTAGGTAAAAGTAACATTTCCTTTAAAGTCAATTCAATTGGTCATTCTCTAAGATAGAGCTTGATCATAACTGGAGGAGGATCCCAACTCACCAGCCGTGCTAAGGAGAATGACCTTCGAGACTTTGGCACTTTAGTTCACCCAGCCAAAACTTGCAGAAGACATTTTCAGAAGAATAAAGTAAACAGTTAAGGTATCTAAGATGTAGACCATTCACATCATATCAAAATCAAAATGAAGAACTCGCAAGAAACTACTCAGTGCAAAGAAGGAAATTGGAAGAGAATGGAATGTGAATAAGTTATTCTAAAACATTGCTAATTAGGCATGATAAGCCTGACCAATATGGAAGAGGATCAGCCTCAGAAGAACGCAAAAGAGGCCATGAACTCCGATTCTGAATCAAGAGATGAAGATTGAAAAGAAATAACTCAAAGAAAGAATTACTAAGAATATTAACTACTTGGAAGAACTATGTCCAAGGCTGGTATGACCCTCCAGAAAACAGCAGGATGGTGTGATGTTCCTTGCTCTGAGTCCAAGGACAAAAACATTCCTACACATTGAATTCTTCATGAAATAAATGACAATAGTGGAACCTTACCAAGAATCAGATTAAAATAGGTATTTAGCTGACTTTGAGCCAAAATCTGATATTCAGTTTCAGCCAAATACTTTCAGCAAAATCTCTTGAGAGCCAAATGTTCTTTGAAGCCAGAAAAGACTATATTTTTGTAAATTACTATAACTGTTTATAAATAGGGTGACCATATAATTTATCATCCTCCTTAGGACGCTTGTAAGTGAAAGGAGATACTGCTGATGATAACACCAGGGCAGCAGGCACAAACTCAGATGGTCCTGGACAAATCAGGACTTAGGATCACCTTCTATATGAATCACTCTTATGTGACAGATCACGGTGGTGAGAACTATATAGGTGAATGTGTGATAATTTAAATCAAAAATTTAGAATTATAATTCATTGGTTAGCCAAGATTGCATGCTAGTAGGTTTGAAGATATTCCAACACGATTTATTTCAAAGCTTTCTAGAACTTAAAAACAATTAATTAGAACTTGCCCATACAGAATCTGAAATCACACATGTGTTACTGGCTTATTCCTTAAAGTAGAAACTAACTAGTACCTTGTGCTTAGCTGTTAAATGAGTGTGCGTGTAGTGCATGGATGCCCCAACATACGTCCATTAAATGGTGATGGAACCTTCCCTTTTCTCATTGTTAAGAGAGCAAAGAAAGGCCCTCTGAATCCTTTAGGCCAATCTTTGATAAGCAATCTTCAAAAGCAAAAATTATTTCTTTTTTTAAACATTAGAGAAAAAAAGATTTTGGTCAGAGTGATTGATTAGCATATTAAATTCAAATACACTATTTCTCTTTTTGAGAGTTTTGGTGAGGATGACGGTGACAGCGACAATGACGGAAGACTCTCAGCATCCCAACACGCAGGCAAGTTCCCCTTCTGAGTGCACGAAGCCGCAGCCACACCCCATCCGTGAGCACGCCCCTGGTTCTACTCACAAAGCACACCGCACACATGTCCACTGTCCGCCACTCACACCACATGGGCGGGCCCAAACCATCTTAACTCTCCTGGCCTGACTTCTGGTTTCTCTGCTCAGGCACGCCGCCCTTTCTCCTGCCGCCCACAAGCAGGTTCATCGTTTCATAAGTATAAGGCGTATCATTTCAACTCCTTGCTTAAGCTTTACAGTGCATGATTTCCCACTGCATGAGAATAAGATGGAACTTCTTGTCCCAGCTGACAGGCCCTATATGAGGTCATCTGCTGCCACCTTCTCTCCTTGCAATGATCCTGCCTCACTGGCCTACTTTCTGTTTCTCCAGAACGCTGCCCTTTCCTGACTCGGGGCTCTGTCTTTACCACTTTCCTTTGCTTGTAACACTCTGTGCTGAGCTCTTTTTAGGCTAGTTCCCTTTTTTATCCATCAAATCTCTACTCCCAGATTCCCTTCTCAGGACTTCTATGACTACCTGTCTTCCCACAGAGGCTCTATTATATCTGGAAAGTTATTTTCTAGAGTAATTATCGTACACACTATTCTGGTGTGTTTATTTATTTATGCCCGACTCTCCACCTGCACTGTCAGCATCCAGAGCAGGAGTGGACAAATGTTTTTCTGTAAAGAGGCAGAGATAGTAAATATTTTAGGCTTTGTGAGACATGTGGCCTCTGTTGCATCTGCTCAACTCCACCATCACAGCACAAAGGCAGCTAGAGATAATACATAAATAATGGCAGAGGCTATGTTCCAATGTATTTTTATTTACAAACAAATAATAAAACAAGAATTTGGCTTATGGGCCATAGTTCATCAATCCCCTCTAAGGCTGTTACCTTACACACGTTGTTCCCTACAGTATCCTCAGCGCCTAGCACAAAGTTTGTGCTAAGTAAATACACACTTGGAGAATAAACGAACGGCCTTCCTTCTATGCGCCCGGTGCTGTGGACATATTCACAGCCTTTTACACTTATGGAAACCCTAGAAGAAGGTACTTTTATTTCCATTTCATAGAAGAGCAAAATAAGGCTCTCTGAAACTCACATAGCCATTGTATTAGCTTCCTACGAACACTGCAACAAAGGACCATACATTTTGTGGCTTAAAACAGCAAAAATGTATTCCTGAAAATTGTGGGGGCTGGAAGTCCATAATCAAGGTGTCATGCTCTCTCTGACATTTTGAGGTGTAAATCACTTCTTGCCTCGTCTAGCTTCTGGAGGCTCCTGGAATTCCTTGGCTTGTGGCAGCGTAATTTGACCCTGGGCCTCTGTTTCCACACGGCTCTCCGAGTCTACAGATGGGACCTGTCCCCCTCGTGTCTGTGTGTTCTCTCCTTTTACAAGAACACCAGCCATTGGGTCTAGCACCCACTCTAATCTACTAAGACCTCATTTCAACTAATTTAATCTGTGGGGATAAATCTTCAAATAACGTCACATTCTGAGTTCCTGGGTGAACATGATTTTTAGAAAATGGCATTCATCCGACCGTACCTATCAAACAGTACTGTGAAGATTCGAACTTGACACCAGTTGAATAATTTTCTACTTTGAAATCATAACCTCATCAATGAAGTTAAATTAGCAGTTAACAGAAGTGTCTGATTTTAGGATTCTTTTGAGACATGATTTGATTGAATTGATGGGAAAAGGAACTAAGAAACTTACCTTTCAGGAGCTTTGTCTGTGTTATAGGTTCTGAGTAGTGTCCTAAATGTAATGTAACTGTTGACTTTGATGACATTTGATATGTATCTTATGACTGGAAGTTTAAGATGTTTTTCTACAGATGCCATTGGCTAAACAAGGGAAATCACATTGAAAATTTCATGTCTTTTTACTTAACATCTTTGGATACAAGGCCTGTAAGTCAGAGAAATTCCTGAAGTAATTTTGAAGCATGTTTCCTTTATCAGGGGAGAATTTAGTTCTGTAAGTAGGTGCCTTGGTACAGCCCATCAACATCTACCTTCTGCTGGCCAAAGCAAGTAAAACAGCTTTCTTTACTTCAGTAAATAACTGTCTCTTCTAATTCTTTAAAATTTTTAAGGTATCTTGTGAATTTATAGGAAGGAGGCATTATTACATTTCTCCACACTCGCTGATTATTTTTTGTAGAGTATCTCCAGAAATGAATCCTCTTTGTCAGATACCTTGGCATACCTATTTTGGGTGTTTGCTTGCTTATCTAAGTGCAGGTAAGTTCTGCCTTTCTGGAGGTAAATTTTTAAAGACATTTCTCTTGGATTTCAGACATTGGTTTTGAAGCCCCCCATAGTGGAAGAGCTTCCTGACAGAAGGTAGATGCTGATGGGCTGTACCAAGGCACCCACTAATTTATTGGTCAACTTGTTTACTTATTTATTCACTCCCTGGTTTCACACAGACATATGGAGTCCAGAGAAGTACCTACGAACATAAAGATGACTGAGAAACAGACGTCTTTCCATTAAGTCATCCAGGTAACATAAACCAATCACCATTTCCCAAAGGAATTCTAAAATTCTAATAGATGGAGACCACGTGTTGTGGTCTGAATTATATTTTTCCCCAAATTCACATATTGACCTCCCAATATTCAGTATTTTAGACTTTGTCTTCATTTGGAGGTAGGGTCAAAATTAAAGAGGTAATTAAGGTTGCATGAGGTCATAAAGGTGGAGCCCTAATCCCAGAAGGACTGGTGTCCTAATAAGAGGGATGGACACCAGGGATCACCATGCACAGAGAGGAGGCCAGGTGAGGACACAGGAATAAGAAGGCCATCAACAAGCCTGAGAGAGGCCTCAGAAGAAATGAGACCTGTCGACACCTTGATCTTGAGCTTATAGCTTCCAGAACTGTGAGAAAATGCATGTTTGTATTTAAGCTACCTGATCTGTGGTATTTTGTCACAACAGTCAGAACAAATTAAAGCACCATCATTAATTGTTAAATTAAGTCCTTGTCTTCAAGAGAATTCCTTATTCAGTTCTAATGTCTATTGAGGTTTTATACTTCCTTTATTTGTACTTTGAGACCAACTTGTTCACGAGACCAACTTGAGACCAACTTGATTGTAAAGCTCTTAAGAACAAGGCCTCTTGTCTGTTGCACTGCTGGATCTCCACACTGACTAGTACAGCAGCAGGCATCCAGTAGAATGAATATGTCATGCCCATTTATACTCCCCTCTGTGCATTAAAGATTGAGAGATGACCCAATATATATCTTAAAGCAAAGAAATAAGAAAGAGAGAACTACAAAAATGTTAAGTACATGGAAGTTTCAAATGTCTCTTCTATTTCATACTTCACTTCTGTTTTTATAAACATCTTTATTCCCATTTTACAGATGAATAAACAGAGGTTCAGAGATATTAAATCATTTGGCTTAGATCATAAAATCATAGGCAGAACCAGAATTCCAACTCAGTTTTTTCTCTCCTGAATATTTTGCTGGACTGTGAGAAACAAGTATAATTAAAAATCAGTTAAAAAAGATGAAGAAAATACAATTGTGTTTTTGTCAATTGCTTATTTAGAAAAACAAAAATCTATGTAGGCAGTGCCACTTATAAAAAACAACTGAAAATTTTAGTGGACTGTACATTTGTTTGACATCCTCATAAATGAAATGGCTACCAAAAAACAGGACCACTGTTCAGTTGTGCCTATAAAAGTAATTATTATACAGAATTCTTGAGCACATATTACGTGCCAGACACTGTTCTTGATCACATATATTCTTGACACGTATTCTGGAAAGCTATAATAAAAAAACTGAGTGTGTTCAAAGGCAAGTGAAAAGTCTTTAAAATGAGGCTGTACTTGTTGGATAACTGGGAGGGTTACTCTGCCGAAGATTGAAGATGACATGACATCTGTCTCAAATATTTGAAAGATTTTGGGTCAGAACAGGGAGTTAGACCTAGGAATGGAGGTGAGAGGTAGTGAGCCTTCCGTTATTGAGAGTGTAGATTGTGCCTAGGTAGGAGCAACTACTGCATTTAATGGAAGATCAATTAGTTAAATTCTTACTTTCTTTAAAGTTAAAGATGTTAAGATTCCTAGGATCTTTCTTAAGGATGTTAAGACTTCCTAAGATCATCTTTTAGGATCATCTTCTCCATTAATAAAGTTGGAGGGAATAAAAATAATGTTAATTTCTTTCTGAAACTCTTGAAATAATTCCCCAGGAGAGAAACATATCAATTCTCTCCTAATCATGGCTAAGGAACCCTCACTAGGAAATTGTTGTTCAGTCCGAACCCTTCTCTATATTGGTTCTTTTATAATTATACTAACAAAATTCAGTCTCCAGGTTTCAAAGCTGATAACATTACCTATTTGGAAAGGATCGTCTATTTATTTTTTGCCTTTATCAGCGAGAGCAGCTCATCCTTAATGCCCATCATTGGGTCAGACATTGAGCAGAAGCTTCTTAAATAGAATAAGACATGGTTGGGTGTTTTTCTTATCTGGGATCGGCGTGTCTTGAGAAGTAGCACAGAGGTACTTCCGTAGTCCCTCTGTGCTCTACGTGAGTGAGTACATGGTGACAGCACCATTAGAGGAATTAGAGTACATAATCTCTCTGCAAGGCGCAGAAAAGTGCAGTTATGTGATACGACGGGGGCTACCTAGAGTCCTAAAGGACAAATTAAACAATTAGCATGTTAGGAGGCATCTTGAGGGAAAATTAGGAGACATTGCAGACCAGCCCTGGTGAAGACGGCTCAAGAAAGACACTGCATGGACTGTTGCAACGTACCCAGAAAAAATCCCAGCCATTGGGTGTGTGCGTGTGTATCAAAATTATCTAACAAATTACATTGTTGTGGCTGTGGACGCTTGACTAGTAAACACGAAAGACATGATGGCAGGAAGGAAAAAAACCGTATCCTGAGGGTGTTCCAACCTGCCGTTCGGAACACTGTGGGTGCGCCAATAATATTAATGCTCTCTGATGAAGATGGTAGCGAGGATGATGGTGATTAATGCATCCCATGGAAATAGGGCTGGGGAGGATGACATGGACCAGGGACCAGGAGAGGGAGGATGACTCACGGGCGAGGGCTACCTGGGGAGACGGCGAGGTGGTGCGCACGCGGGCAGTGTGGGGGCCGCGGCTGGGCACGCGGGGCCCGGGCCGGGAGGGGGCGGGTGGGTGCCCGTGGGCGGAGCGGCTCCGGAACTGAGTGGCTGGCAGCTATGTCTGCGAGAGCAGCAGCATCTCCCGGGAGCGAAGCCTCCGAGACTCCGCCTAACTGACACCCAAACTCTCCCTCTCCCTCCCGCAGCCCCAAACTGGAGGCAGCGCAGCCCGGGAGCAGCCTCGGCGGCGGCGGCCCCGCCCCCGCCCGCCCCGCCGGAGACGCCCGGGTCGCCGAGCCCGCGCGCCCCCTCGGCCCTCGCCGCGCGCGGCGCCCCCGCCGCCGAGCCCGGGCTGCGGGAGGCGGCCGGGCGGCCTCGAGCCTCGCTAGGGCGACCCAAACAAAGGCAGCATCCGGGGCTGGGTGGATGCAAACAACCATGAGAGACTGGGCTCGCTCTCTCCCCGGCTCCGCTGCTGCCGCCGCCGCCGCTCCTCCTCCCGCCGCCGCCGCGAGGGCTCCGCTGTGAGGGGCCGCAGGGGCGCAGCTGCCGGGCGTGCACCCGAAAGGTGAGAGCCAGCGAGCGGGCGGAGGGGGCGGGCAGGCCACGAAGATGTCCTCGGCCGTGGGGCCCCGCGGTCCTCGCCCACCCACGGTGCCTCCCCCGATGCAAGAGCTGCCCGACCTGAGCCACCTGACCGAGGAGGAGAGAAACATTATCATGGCAGTGATGGACCGGCAGAAGGAGGAGGAGGAGAAAGAAGAGGCCATGCTCAAGTAAGCCGCCCCCGGCCGCGCCATCGTGCCTCGGTGCCTCCCTCCGTCCGTGCACCGCTCGCTCACCCCGTCCTCGCGGCTGAGTGTGGGGGAGGGGCGGGCCGGGACGCTGGGTGCGGGCGGAGGCCCCCGCTTTGGGGCCGGGGGCGCTGGGCTTGAGCAGGGAAGAGGTCAGGGGGCCGGAGGAAGAAGGGGACGCCACGGCCAGAAACCCAGGAGCCGGGAGAGGCTGGCTGGAGAGTGGGGTGCAGTGGAGGATTGAGTGGACAGGGGCCACCCTGCCGGTGGGGCGTACAGAAGCTGAGAAGCGCAGACCTCCCCACGCCCCAAGTGGAAGGCCCCTGGGCTGGGAGCAGGTTAGGTGGCGGGGGTGATCGCAAGACTGGGGAGGCGGCATGAGGAGGTGCTGAGGACAGCTCCGCTTCTCTTTTCGAGTTGTTTAGCAGGTCGGGGTTACCTGCCCCCGCTTGAGTGCCTGTATTTATATAATAAAAACGCTTATTTTTAGTGTTCATTTTGCCACTCATTCATTTCACAGATCAGGTTGGGTCTTTTTTTGGGCAGTTGCCATCTTTGGTAACTGCCTCCCCAGCTCTGCTTTAACCTTTTTTATTCAGTCTTCTGCACAGAATACCTGTGTGAAGGCGAATTTTCTTACCCATATGTAATGCCAATGGCAGTACAAAGTTTTTAATCATGGAAGAAACTGACGAGGACTCTGGCCTGAATAAAATAGAGGTTCCTCTTTCCTGGTTTCCAAGAGACACCTCTGGGGCCTGCTCGGTTCCTGGAGGAAGCAGTCCAGTGAGGGATGGAGTGTTTGCGTGCACCCCGTTTCTTTAGAGCCTATCACCCTTTTGAGGGATCTCCGTCTGGTTCCCCATTTTCCCGGGGATGGGGAGATTCTGGGGCTCACTGCTAGTGGTGCAGGAGCGTGTGGCACTGTGCTGCTGCTTGCCTCAGACAAAACTACTTCCCCGGCAGCTGGCAGAGAGACTGAGCTTTCTCTCCTTAGCATTGCCCAGAGAGTGAACTAGGGGACTTGAACCCCGCCTTCCCTGGGAAGTCTTCACGTATTCAGGAAAGTTTTCCAGGCTGAGGCAGGGGAATGCAAAGGCCCCAAATGGGACTAGTTTCTTGGCGTTCCCTTCATAGGCTGCGAGGTGTTTCAGGGGGCAGGGGACTGGCATGAAGAGCCAGAGGGAACCTGTTGCATCTGGAGTTATCTGATAGCAAGGAAGGGGCAGGAAGGGCGCACGCTCAGCTGGCCTCTCCCCCTGCCCCAGGATTGCCTCCTGCTGAAGAGAAGGTGCTGCTACAGAGGCTTCTCTCACTTCCCCTCAGCGCAGCAGTCCCTCCGGGGAGAGGAAGGAACAGAGGCTGCAGTCACCAACTGAGGGGTCCCCCACCCGTGCAGCTGCCCCCCAGATGATGGGGGCTGCTGAGGGAGAGATGTGGGTACAGGGCCACATTAAAATAGTCGAAATCCAGACCCTCCTGCCTTTCATTGTGCATTCAGAAAAGGGCCATTAACTCAGAAGGCCAGGGCTGGCCTGGTTCTATAAAAAGCAGCAGGTTTCTGATTCCCTGCTCCTTCTCATCCAAAAAACAAATACTTTAAGCCTGCTGGCTTGCAGGAGGCAGAACCCTTGTTAATCTGCTGTCTGTCCCTAGTGGAAGAATGACGTCCCTAGTGCTGCAGGCTTCCCCTCTTCTGAGGCTGGAAGTAATGGATGGTGTCTGATGGTGCTGCTGTCTGTCTGTCTGGGTGTCAGTCTGTCTGTCCTCACTGGTTGCAGCCCCTGCCACCTGTCCTGAACACCTTTTCTGCTGGTCAGGATTTACAGGTTTGCTGCTGTTCCTTTTGGTGTTTGCTGCTGCAGACAGCAGGTGGATGGAGGCCTCCAGCAGCTAGTGGAAAATATGGGCTTCTGCTTGACAGAGTCTGGATAGGAAGGGGGAGGCACAGTGCAAGTAGTGGCCGTCAAACCTCTTCACTGGCTGTTTCAAGCATGGATTTCCAGTGAGGGATTCCAAATGGGAATGGATGAGTTTTAGGACAAAATTCCAAACCTGCTAACTGCCAAAGAATGGCAATTATAGGATTATATGGGCTTAAGTGGACACATCAAAATTAGGAGCACTGTCCAACTGCTGTGTCGAACATATCTTTTCCACTGCTTTTCCTGTGACTGCTTTCCACTTGCTTGCAAATATTGTTCCTTTATTGCATGGATTCACGAGATATCGTATGTGATGCTGTTACACAACAGCCCTCTGTAATCCTGGACCTCTGTATTAATTTTATCAATCAGTCTCCTCTGCTAATGTCTTGGCCTTTTGTACAGTGACGGACTGGTGAGTGTTTGGAATCCCAGTTTGCTGTCATGTAAGCATGTCATATTGTCTGGAATTAGTGGAACGGAGCTGAACTTTTTTTCTAGGGGGCACTTTATGTCTTAGAAACTGGGAATCATAAGGGATCTTCAGACAACACTTTATATACATATATGGGGATTTAATGACACATAGTCATAGATGGTGGCCTTTCAAAAACTTTAAAATAAATTGAAAGGGTGCTTTTCACAGGGCTTTAAATATTGGTTAAATAAGAGAAAAGTTTTTGTGGTAGTGCTTGGTCATCATTTTCTCATATCACACATCTGAGAAATTGCTTACACAAAAGGACTTAGAGAGCTAAAGTTCTGGTAACAGAGCAGTTAGGTTTAAAGTTCACTTTTGATGCAGAACCATATCCTTGAGCTACCTACTATGTGTGCTCTCTCCTTTAACAATGTATAAAAATAAGCATTAGTAGAAGTTAGAAAATCAATAGGTGAATATGCCAAGGCAACATTATCCAATATCAATTAAAATGTGTTTGTAAGTTTCCTCAGCCTTGATTGGAAATTACTACTTGACTTTGGTTTTGAGAACGTCTTTAAATATGTATAAATGGAAAACAATGAGCAACTTTCACATCAAGATTTTAGAAGTATTTTACTTGAAGTTGAAAATACTTTATCATAAAATAAATTCATTGTATTGGCGAAGTGCACTAATTTTAAATACAATTCCCAAATAACTAGAAATTGTTTAGTCCTGTAAGTTACATTTAATGATTGATTTAATTATCTACAAATTAGAGGTCTTAATCTTAATAGTGTTTCCCCTGTGTGTGTGTGTGTGTGAGAGAGAGAGAGAGAGAGAGAGAGAGAGGGAGGGAGAGAGAGAGAGAGAATGAGCATGTATGATTGTGTGTCCTGGAGGATTTGTGAAACCTAACTTTAACTTTCTCAATGAATACTCCTTCAAGTACCTGTCACTAGACATCTTGAGTCAATATATTACATGGGCCGAAAACTGCATTATCTGAAACCTAAATCAGAGAAGATCTCATTAGATCCAAAATCTTATTCCTTTTATATAACAGCTTCATCGAGAAGGGAGCTAGAGAAGAGAAAAAGAAATAGAAGTGTAGAGTTAAAGGGATGGTTTGAAGATGAGAATTGAAAGCATATTGGAACAATTAACTGAAATAACTACGATTTATCAAACATCTACCTCATGTTAGCCATTATTCTAAGTTATTTCATCTAAATGCCAAATAGTTGAATTATAATCACATTTAATATATGGGTAAATATTTGGATTCTCATAATATCTGTGTAAAAGGTAATTCAGGTCATGTAACTCCCAAATCCTCATATTGCACTCAGAGAATTTTAGTAATATCTTAAAATGATTCACATATCATGGCCCAATCCGGATTCAAACCCAGATCTTGCAGTCTAAGACAAGTAGTTTGCCCACTACTACACTGTCTTTCTATCAGGAAGAAAATTCTGTTACATTTATCTTTTCCCTAAATGAGTTTCTGGTCTTTCCTTATTCCTCAGTTTCAGAGCAGTGGTTTGGCAAAAGGCTGGGCTGATTGGGAAGATCAGCTGCGGATCACTGGAGGGCCTGGAGCATCACCCACGCTTGGTAATAGAGGGTTCCTGTCAGGTGATGGAGAGGAAATTGTCCCCAGTTTGAAGACAATAAAAAGCATCCCAGCATAGTGCAGTGGTTCTCAACCTTCCTAATGCCGCAGTGTATTTTCATTGTCAAAAAGGGGTCGTGACCCACAGGTTGAGAACCGCTGGCATAGGGGAAAGACCATTCCCTTTAGATCCAAGTCGTTTGGGGTTCTAGTTCTACCTCTGCACCTACTGTGGAGACCTGGACAAGAAAACTAAATTGGGATTGTATGAGGTTCTATTTTTCTTACAAATCCCACAACCCATTATATAAATTGATGTCTACAAAGTGGGGTCCTCTCTCCTTTCTTAGCAGGTGGCCCTCCATTCAATCCTTTAGCTCCTCCTGAGAAGAGATAGGAAGTAGCAGAAGTAGAGTTTTTGTGACTTCAGCTTTCCTTGTCCTTTGTCTTCTTCCAAACAAGTATAACACTGTGGCCTGAAATGTATTGAGAAGGCCTGTTAGGGGAAACCTCAGCCAGTAACTGGGAAAAGAGGGACAGCAGATGAGGAGAAACCGGGGAGGGATAAGGGTAGAGCTCCTGTGTGTTTATGTGTCATAAATTCATCTAGGTTCATGCAGATTTTCATCTCTCATACCCCAAATTATATCGCTGGAGCAAGGATGGGCAAGAAGGAAAAGGAAAAGGGAAACGAGTGTGTTAAATGTGTCTGCCTGTTCTCAGCTGCTGTTAGGCAGGAAAAACTGAGAGAAAACTCAGGATCTCACTCAGAGAATTTTTTACCTTTACGCCCTGTATGAATATGGTTGAACTTAAGCAAGGTTGACTCTGAACACTAGCAGAGTTTTCCACTTTCAACACAAATCTATCATAGTAGAAGTGCATACCCAGTGTGGAGTTCTCAACTGCTCATGAAGAAAATAGAGAACAAAGAAGCCTAAGAAATGAAGGCTGTGAGGAGTTATTCAGCAGAATGGAGAGTAAGAGACGTAATGAGTAGCTCACAGCCTTGTCAACCCATCTCAACTCTCTTTCAATTGCATGTGTTCTTTCTTTCTTTTTTTTTTTTTTATTGAATGGTAATGTACATTAATGATGCACTTCTGGGGTGCATCACAGTGTGGGGTTTTCACATGCAATCTGATATACTTCCATCAAACTGATCAACACAGCCTTCATGTCATTTTCTCAGTTATAGTTTTAACACTGAAGAATCTTAATAAATCTTGCTTGCTCATCAAGGTGCTATGATAACATTAAACCATGTTCAGACAATAATCACAATCACAAACTTACAATGAGAATTTTCTATTATTAAAAATTCTTAAAAATATACCAAAGCAGAGAGAATAGTACAACATGTCTATCCAGACTTATACATTAGTCTTAATATGTAGACAAACTTTGTTTCAGCTACACTTTTACTCTCTCTCTAATCTCCATTATCTAAAAAATTCTGGACATATTATTTCTCAAATTAACTTTATTCTACTTTTTTTTTTTTTTTGACTGGGGCTGGGTTTGAACCCGTCACCTCCAGCATATGGGGCTGGTGCCCTACCCTTTTGAGCCACAGGCACGCACTGCCCTTTTATTCCACTATTTTATTATGATGGACATCCAGAATGCTTGGGGCTGCTATGAATAAAGCTGACAAGAGTATTCTTGTAAAGATCTTTTCACTTTCTTTGGGACCAACCTAGGGGTAGAATTGGTAGGTCATGGGTAGGTATCTGTTTAGGTTTACAAGAATCCACAAGGCTTCTTTTGAGGTGCTTTGGTTTCAGAGTTCTAGACATTCCAAATCTTCACCAACACTTGGTATCAGTGACTGAACATTAGCTATTCTAATAGATGGGTTCTACTGAATTAATTTATAAATGCTTTTATTTTGTGTGTGTTTTAAAAACTACTACACAGCATGATTCTACAGACCTTATTTTGGGTTAGGTTTTCAGGCATGAGTATGTTTTAAAAAATAATTTGAACTATATTAAAATACACCAATATATAATTCCCTTTATGTCATTTATAAAAAGTACTTCTGTTATAATGCAACACATACACTACAGAGCACAAAACTGTGGTCTTACAAAATCAGATATATGAGAAAAACAGGGTTGAGACAACCACTGAAAACCTACACAGCTTTGTAAATACACAACAAATGAAACAATAACAACATGCCCACCAACAGCCACTGCCAGGTGACACATTTCAGCCTTAATCCTCAGCCACTTTTTCTTTCTTCATAAGAGCATACAACTTTCAAGATAGATTGTTTTATCAAAACTAAAGATCGGACCCAAGGGAAAGCTAATCCCAGCCGTCAATTACTGGAGCAAGGAGGAGGAGAAACGCTTCAGCTTTGCTGTTCACACCCAGTTTCGCCATCACAACAGCTCCTGGACCCTCTAGCCAGCTGCTTTCACTAAAGAAAGGGACTGCAGGATTTTCAGCTTCTTTCTTAAAACACTCAGACTTTCTCAGTACCTATGCTGAGCCCAGAACGTCAAGGTGCTGGAGAAGACTGCACATCAACCAACAACACAATCTCTAACTTATGTTGGCATCCTTCTTTCTCTTTGATGACATATGAGCCGATTCACATAAAGGGAACACATCCCATAGGAAAACACAGGATGGGGAAAGCCCATTTTCAAAAAGAAACCCAAAACACACTGAATTTAAATCTTGCTGCATGAAACTTTGTCCAAACTGTCTCTTTTCTTGGCAGTAGTTTCTATCAACAGTTTCTATTTCTTCTAAAGCTTTTTTTTTCCCATGGACTCAAGTTTTCTACAGAGTGAGACAGACTTTTTTTTTTTTTTGGAGACAGAGCCTCAAGCTATCCCCCTGGGTAGAGTGCCATGGCATCACAGCTCACAGCAACCTCCAACTCCTGGGCTCAAGCGAGTCTCCTGTCTCAGCCTCCCAAGTAGCTGGGACCACAGGCACCCGCCACAACGCCTGGCCATTTTTTTTTTTTTTTGGTTGCAGCCATCATTGTTGTTTGGGATTCAAACCCGCCACCTTAGGTGTATGTGGCTGGCGCCTTAGCCGCTT
>CAUYQV010082197.1:0-12208 GCA_963574575.1 Galagoides demidoff
CCCAACAAGAAAAGAAAATTATAGACCAATATCATTAATGAATATTGATGTGAAAATATTCAACACAATCCTAACAAACAGAATCCAGCAACATATCAAATAAATTATACACCACGACCAAGTAGGTTTCATCCCAGGGTCCCAAGGCTGGTTCAACATATGTACATCTATAAATATAATTCAGCACATAAACAAATTCAAAAACAAAGACCATATGATTCTCTCAATTGATGCTGAAAAAGCTTTTGATAATATCCAACATCCCTTCATGATCAGAGCACTTAAGAAAATTAGTATAGAAGGGACATTCTTTAAACTGATAGAGGTCATCTATAGCAAAACTACAGCCAATGTCTTGAATGGAGTTAAACTGAAATCATTTCCACTCAGATCAGAAACCAAGCAAGGTTGCCCATTGTCTTCATTGCTCTTTAACATTGTAATGGAAGTTTTAGCCATCACAGTTACAGAAGAAAAGGTGATCAAGGGTATCCATATAAGGTCAGAAGAGATCAAACTTTCACTCTTCACAGATGATATGACTGTATATTTAAAAAACACCAGAGATTCTACTTCAAAACTCTTAGAAGTGATCAAGGAATATAGCATCATCTCAGGGTACAAAATCAACACTCATAAATTGGTAGCCTTCATATAAACCAACAACAGTCAAGCTGAAAAAACAGTCAAGGACTCTATTCCATTCACAGTAGTGCCAAAGAAGATGAAATATTCGCAAGTTTACCTAACAAAGGATGTGAAAGATCTCTATGAAGATAACTATGAAACTCTAAGAAATAGCTGAAAATGTTAACAAATGGAAAAACATACCATGCTCATGGCTGGGAAGAATCAACATTGTTAAAATGGCCATACTTGGTGCCAGGGGTGGGGTGGGGATGATAAAAAATAAAAATAAAAATAAAATGTCCATACTACCCAAAGCAATATATAATTTTAATGCAATCCCTATTAAAAGCTCCACTGTCATACTTTCAAGATCTCAAAAAAATAATACTTCATTTTATATGGAATCAGAAAAAACCTCAAATAGCCAAGATGTTACTCAGAAATAAAAACAAAGCAGGAGGAATCATGCTACCATACCTCATACTATACTATAAATCAATAGTGATCAAAACAGCATGGTACTGGCACAAAAAGAGAGGTAGATACATAGAACAGAACAGAGACCAAGAGATGAACCTAGCTATTTACTGTTATCTGATACTTGACAAGCCAATTAAAAACACTGAGTGGGGAAAAGATTCCCTATTTAACAAATGGTGCTGGGCTAACTGGTTGGTGACATGTAGAAGATGAAACTAGACCCACACCTTTCACCATTAACTAAGATAGACTCTCACTGGATTAAAGATTTAAACTTAAGACATGAAACTATAAAAATACTAGAAGAAAGTATAGGGAAAACACTTGAAGAAATCAACCTGGGAAAAAATTTTATGAGGAGGAACCCTAGGACAATTGAAGCAACATCAAAAATACACTACTGGGACTTGATCAAACTAAGAAACTTCTGCACAGCCAAGAACACAGTAAATAAAGCAAGCAGACAGTCCTCAAAATGGGAGAAGATATTTGCAGGTTATGTCTCTGACAAAGGTTTAATAACTAAAATATGCAGAGAACTTAAGCATATTAGCAAGAAAAGAACAAGTGATCCCATCTCAGGATGGGCAAGGGAGTTGAAGAAAACTTCTCTGAAGAAGACAGGTGCATGGCCTACAGACATATGAAAAAAGGCTCACCATCATTAATCATCAGAGAAATGTAAATCAAAAATACTTTTAGATATCATCTAACTCCAGTAAGATTAGCCCACATCACAAAATTCTAAAACCAGAGATGTTGGCATGGATGTGGAGAAAAGGGAACACTTCTACACTGCTGGTGGGAATGTAAACTAAAACTTCCCTTTTGGAAAGATGTTTAGAGAATACTTACAGAACTAAAAATAGACCTGCCATTTGATCCTACAATTCCTTTACTAGGTATATATCCAGAAGACCATAAATCACATCACAACAAAGATATTTGTACCAGAATGTTTATTGCAGCCCAATTCATAATTAAATCATAACTAAATCATGGAAGAAGCCCAAGTGCCCATCGATCCATATGAAATCTATAGCCCAAGAATAAGGGGGAAAGGGAGAGGAGGGAAGGGGAGGAGGGAAGGGGGGAGGATGGGTGGAGGGAGGATGATTGGTGCGACCACACCTATGGTCCATCTTACAAGGGTACATATGAATTTTTCTAAATGTAGAATATAAATGTCTTAACACAATAACCAAGAAAATGCCATGAAGGCTATGTTAACCAGTTTGGTGAAAATATTTCAGATTGTATATGAGACCAGTACACTGTACCCCATGATTGCATTAATGTATATAGCTATGATTTAATAACAAATAAAAAAAATAAAAAAATAGTACAGAAGGTTCTCATATACTCTTCAAAGGTTTACCCAACATCAAACATGCATATTCATCCCATTAACTACTGTCAGCACAGGCACTACAGAGACACTCCAGTCACCGTGGGACATCAGGTTTATTCTGGCAAGAATAAGATAGGACTCATTTGAAAAACATGACCCCATGGAAATGGTTCTTCCTGTCAGTTTACAGAAAATTTGGCAACCTATACAGTTACAGTAAAAAACATTCAACTGGGGCCGGTGCCTGTGGCCCAGTGATTAGGGCGCCAACCCCATATACCAAGTTTGGTGGGTTTAAGCCCAGCCCCGATCAAACTGCAACAAAAAATAGCTGGACACTGTGGCGGTTGCCTGTTGGTCCCAGCTACTCAGGAGGCTGAGGCAAGAGAATTGCCTAAGCCCAAGAGCTGCAGGTTGCTGTGAGCTGTGATGCCAAGTGCAACATAGTGAGACTCTGTCAAAAAAAGACAAAAAACAGTCTGTCTCAGAAAATATTAAACTGTAATTACAGCAGGAACTCAGGCAGAGGATATATGCAGGCCAGCATTAATCCCATGTATGGGAATCCTTTCTTGAAATTCAAATTATATTACGTGGACTTAAGTCAACTTTTTTCCAAGATGATCGTTTTTATACCCTACTGTAAGATCTAAAATACACCCGTCACCCATTATTCTTTTGGTTGTTTGGCAGGTCTGGGCTGGATTTGATCCTGCCTGCTCCAGTGTATGTGGCTGGAGCCCTAGCCACTGAGCTACAGGCAATGAGCCCTCCATTATTCTTTTGGAAATGGAAAGACATCTTTCCATTTTATAACATCATCTTTATCAGTACATCCATACAGATTATAATGAGAATTTACTCTGTGCCAGGTCATTCTTTACATACATTATCTCATTCAATCCATGGTTAGGAATTGGAGAGTCCGGATTTCACGCCAGCCAGTCCATCTCCAGATCCTATGCTTAACATTATGACATATAACGTCTCTTAATAACTTCTTCCATTAATTCATCTCTTCACAGATATGCTGATTCTAAATTCAGGACCACAACACACTGCTTTTTCTACATGCACTATATTCTTAGTTATGATTTTCATGGGACAATTAATATTTTAACGTTTCTATTGCCTGAATGGGTGATTTTTTTTTTCATGTGGTTCAAAATACATTGGAGAAATCTGTCTCCCAACACTGGCACAGTTCACTCTTTCCTCTTGCTGCCCCTCCCCATGGCTTATTTATTTTTTGCAGCGTTTCTTTAGGTAAATATAAGAAAAATAGAAATACAAATTATCATTTCACCTCTTTCTCACAAAAAAGATGAAATACTACAAACACTGCACGGCCCCTTACTTTTTTCACATGAAAAGGTATGTTGGAGATCTTTCGGTATCAGTACATAGAGAGCTGCCTCATTCTTTTTTTTTTTTTTTTACTTCTGCTTTGTATATGTGCCATAATTTGCATAACAGTCTACTTGAGAAGGACATGGATTTGTTTCATCTTTCGCTATTCTTACAAATAATGCTCAAGGGTACTCTGGTACATACTTTATGAGATAACCTAAGGCCATTTTTAGACAACATACTAATTTTGTGATTAGTTTATATCACAAAATTAGGAAACACTTGAAAATAGGCAAAATATGCAAGCTCTAAAGGTACCCTACCACACTCCACCTACCACCAGCATCACAGCCCTTCCCTCTGAGCTCTGTTATGAGGGAAGAGGATCGTCTAATAGTTTGACAGACTCTAAGATGCTAAAAAGGTACTTGTTTAATGTCTGCAAATGGCAATGTCTTTGTCCAAAGGGATGATTTCTGAAAATGTAATTTCAAGTAATTTGACAAAAGGTGGGAAAAAGTGATGTGGGGTAAAATGTGAGGCTTTCCTGGCATCTTTCTAATTAGGTCTAGATAAATGCACACTCCACCTAATGATAGAATATTTTCCCAATCTCTATTGGTCTGTGCTTTATTTATGTTGTAGGAAGTCAGTGATTTCAGTTTTTGAAATTACTTCAGCATAAACATGTCCTGGGTTTTGTTTTCAAGAGACCATAAGCATTTATAAAGAGGGAACCAAATGATTGCTCTGTTCCAATCTTATCAATAAGATTCCACTCTTTGAAACCTGCAGTTCTTTTTTTTCTTTTTCTTTTTTAGATTTTTTGTTTGTTTGTTTGTTTCAGTTTGGTATAAGATGTGGGGACAGGAGAGGTAACAAAATAAGGGAAAACAGAATAGTTTAAAGGTTTAAATCTTGTTAGCAGTCTTCTCCTTCTTTAGGCATTTTGGGTTTCACCAGACAATTTCCTGAGCAGCTAGACATGATAAGCTCAGGTTGGTGATTCAATAGGAAGAAGAACATAGTAATGAAGAGCATGGCTTTGGGCACCTCCTATCTGTATTTGAGCTTCATCACTGACTATCTGATCATTGAACAAAGCACTCTTGTGACCCTTAGTTTCTCATTTTTACAAAACAAATTCACTGTCTGCCTGGTGGGGCTGATGTATAGGCAAAATGGTATGATATAGGGAAAGCACTTAGATGCGTATTATGACCTCAATAAATGGTAACCATTGTATTTTATAACATCATTGCTAGACTGTAAAGTCCTTGAAGGAAGGCAAGAATGATAAATTTATGTCTGTACTTCCACTCCCTAGCCAAATACTGAGCACATAATAAGTGACCAATTAATGTTAACTAAATGGGCAAATAAATAAAGAAATAAGAGAACTAATGGATGCAAAGTCCTGCCTCAGGTAAGTGGATGTCTTGGTTGGTGTAATACCCATCATTCAGATGAGCTACAAAAAGGGAGTTAAATATTTAGGTAGAGTCATTCTAGGAAGCACCATTATTTTGTTCCTATTTGGCAAAAAAAGAGAAAGATAATTGATGGCCTGACAATATATGAAGTCATGACTTCATGTAAGTTTGTTCATTTTTTTTTTTGAGACAGAGTGTCACTATGTCACCCTTGGTAGAGTGCCATAGCGTCACAGCTCACAGTAAGCTCAAGCTCTTGGGCTTAAGCAGTTCTCTTGCCTCAGCCTCCCAAGTAGCTGGGACTACAGGCACCGGCCACAACGCCCGGCTATTTTTTATTGCCGTTGTCATTGTTCTAGCTGACCTCAGCTGGGTTTGAACTCACCAGCCTCAATGTATGTGGCTGATGCCATACTGGGCTATGGGCACTGAGCCATAAATGTGTTCTTTTTAAAACAAGTTGTTGAGTCATAACTACAAACACAGATAAACACATATATGTATGTACACATACATACACTTTGTTTTTCATTTTTGTAAAACTTTTTTTTTTTTTGCAGTTTTTGGCTGGGGCTGGGTTTGAACCCGCCACCTCCAGCATATGGGGCCGGCACCTTACTCCTATGAGCCACAGGGCTGCCTGTAAAACTTTTTATATGAATTTTACATTTGCAAATTTATGAAGAAAGTGTTTTTGTCAGATTTTGTGTCAAGTCACGATTTTTAGCTCAGAAAATACAGTCATTGCAGGGATCATACATAATTGTTACCCTGTCAATGTTTCCTCTCTCCTGCATAGAATTCTGATGATTTCATTTTAAAATCCTATTGTATACATGACTTTTAATATAAGCCACTCCAAATTAATTTTTCATCTGGTGCACATAATTGTCACACGATAACTAGATCGCTAGAAAGACATAAGTTAGAGGTAGATGATAGGAGAGAGAGAGAAGATATAATAGACAAACAGAGACAGAGAGGCAACTCTTATAATGCCTGCTATTCATGATTGAGTAATTCTTTTTAAAAAAGTAAGCAACTGGTATCTGTACTTTATTCAACCTTATATGGAGTTAACTTTTAAAAGTCAAGGGTGTTCATTGTTCCACAGAAATAAAGCATCAGAAACAGCCTTAATATTTAAAAATCAAATGCCTGCTTGACATTTCCACTTGGAAGGTTCACAGACATCAAAAATTTAACATCCTCTATATAAATCTCTTGATTGTTTCCTATCTCATCCTGATCTTCTTCATCTCAGTAAATGGCATCACATCCCTCCTCCAAGCTAGAAAACTAAGAGTTTTTAATTCTACCCTGTCTCCCACTTCTACATCCAATCAGTTAATAAGACCTGTTATTTTATCATCAAAATGTATGATGAGCATTAATTTCCCTCCATCCCCATTGACATTGCTCACATAGAGGCCATATCATTTCTTTCTGTTACAGACACTATCCTTACCTGTCTTCCTGTTTCCAGTCTTGTTTTTCCTCCAATTCACTCTATTCACAGACACAAACGTTATCTTCTTAAAACATATGAAGTTTAAGAATTAAGTTTGCCAACATGCCACCATGCACTTGCATTGGCGGCCCAGCACCATACAAACAGTTTAGTAAGGTTTCATAACTGCAGTATATCAGTGTCTTGCAGCTATATTTGTGTCCATGTGTGGTAGTATCTTTCTGAGTGGTTGTTCATTAATGTTGTGTATTTTGGAGTGCTGTCATGAGAATGTCAGAGCTTGGATTATAGCAATGGATAAACATTTAATTTGGCAAGAGTAGAAGTGAGATGAGAGACATGTTAGTCCAGGTTTATGGGGATGATGCCATGAAAAAAAGGCAGTGTACAAGTGGATTAAATGTTTTTTGGAGGAAAGAGAAAGCATCACTGATGAAGAGAGGTAAGAGCAGGCAGTAATGAGCAGAGCTGACAGAAACATTGTGAAAATTCATCAAATTGTGCATCAAAACCATTGGCTGACTGTGAGAAGCATAACACACCAAGTAAACATCAGTACAGAAATAGTTAGGAAGGTCTTAACTGAAAATCTTGGCCAACAACTCATGGCTCTTGCATCACAACAGCGCACCAGTTCGCAGGGCCTTGTCTGGGAGAGAGTTTTTAGTGAGTAAACAAACAACTGTATTGAAACATCCTTCCTAATCATCTGACCTGACCCCCAGCGATTTATTTCTTTGCCTGAAGATAAAAGAAGTATTGAAAGGCAAACATTTTGATGGCATATAGGACATCAAGGGTAATGAAACAACAGCATTGATAGCCATTCCTGAAAAAAGAGTTCCAAAGTTGCTTTGAAGAGTGAACTAGGCACTGGCATCATGCACATCTTCCCAAGGGGAGTACATCAAAGGTGACCATGGTATTATTTGGCAGTGAAGAATGTAGCACTTTTACTAGGATGAGTTTGTGAGCTTAATTGTCAGACCTTATAAATCAATTCACATCACTCCCTTGCATCTCTGTACTAAGACATACTTCTCTGCAGTGTGTGGCCGCTTCTGACTTTCCAATCTCATTTCCTTCCCTTATCTCCCTGATTGTTCTACTCTAGCCACTTTTTTGATACTTAACTCTCATACTTCCCCATGCATTTAGAAATAAACATATTCTAACTAAAATAACATATTCTAAACATATTCATCAACTATTCATTGATGACTGAATTTTAGATGTTACCTATCAACATCCTCTTATGAAAGATGAGGGCTCAGCTCTATTAGACTCCTTTCACTTCTTCTAAAGTATCACATGCTTTCCTGCCCGAGTTCCTCTTTAGGTTCTACTTCCTCTGTCAGGAATTCTCACTACCATCACACGGGTCCCCATATAGCAAACTCCTCAGTTTTTAGGTCTGAGTTTAAAGGTCACCACCTCAAAAAGATTTTCTCTAAAAACTTAATCAAAGAAGTTTGTTCCTTTTCTTTGTGTCTTAGCTCCTTGTTTGTATCCTTTACTACATTGAACACAGTTTGGAATGCTTCTATTTATATTGGCATCTTACTTTTTTTTTTTTCCTATCACTCTGGCTTGAATGTAAACTCGATGAAAAGGAGATCACATAATTCACATTTTCCATCACGTCTTCTCCATTTAGCACTGTGACTGCTACACATTGCAAATGGTCAAATAAATATTTTTCAATATGTAAATAATTAAAAGCAATAGATTAAAACTGGAAAAGTTTGATTTTGACATCTCCCATTGCAAATATAAAACAGAAAAATGCAGTTAAAAATTTATATACTCTTTGCATTTATGAGGAGACAAGAGGTTATAAATATTTCATAATGCTCATCCTAATTCTGATTTAGTTTATATGTTAGGTTATTTAATAATATTCATAAAAAGAACAAGAAATATTTTCCTGAGCCTAATTGGACACAGTAGCTAAAGAAATGATCTGAAAGAAGAGCTTTATTTTACATAGGGGAGCGATTCTTCAAAACCTTGAAAACTATACTCATTTGACAGTAAAGTTTTGCAGGTGGAAACACATACCGAATAAATGAATTCCCAAGGAACAGGATCAAATTTGAGTGTTAACACTGTAATTTTTCTAAACAATGTCATGAAAAAATTAGTTTTCCTTGGAGGGAGCAGGCTCCCTTTGTGCTAGAAAATATGTTTGTGATGAGTTCTTAATGTCAATAACAAAAAATATAATGGCCCCAGCAACATGATCAAGAGGCATTTGTTAACATGACGGGTTGAACATTAAGACCTTCTGTAAATGAAATTTCTGGCTAATGGTCCATTACTTACCACAACAACTTCAAAAGAGTGCTTGTTTTCTAAAGAAACAGCATGCATGCTTGACATCTTATTGCTTTTCGTTCATGGGTCAGATTCTGAAGGTCCCATGCAGCACTTTTAAGTAAGAACCTCCCACTGATTTCAAAGTCACCTTCTCACAAAGAAAAATTCCATGCAATAGTAGAGAAAGGACTCTGGAAAGGGGCAAGATAAAAACCTATGTTCATTCTCTATCTATTAGATAAGCCAAAGTAACATAGCATGCGCTTTTCTCTGTATTGTTTGCCTTACTTTTTAAAATTTGTGTTTTGGATTAAATAATACATCCACATCATTTAAAAATCCAATAGTTCTAATAAGCCTTATAACAGAAAACAGAGGCCCCTGCCCCTCTCCTTCACATTCTAGATTTTTCTCTCCATAGAAAATGTTCATCTATTTGAGCTACATCTTTTGGTCTTTACCTCCATGATTGCAAATAACATACTTATAATGCTTTCTGTAAAATTTCCAGTTTTATATATTTTCTCTAACCTTTCTACTGTGGAAGATAAAATTCATCACTCTCATATACACTGTCTTACATACACACAACACACACACAAATACACACACTGTCCGTGCCCCATCCTCATCATAGATTTATATAATCAATTTAGGTTAAGTCATTAGTCAATGCTTAAATTGTTAGGTCTATGTAACGACTACTCACCGCCAAGGGATGCTGTGATGCAGGGTGCTATGATTACCTTTTTATTTTTTACTTTTTTACAAATTTTGCTTTTACCTGTAACTAACCATGATTTTATTTTTTTTTTTCATTCAATGTATCACCAATATAACTCACTGATTTAGGGTTAAATTCTCTATCAGAGACGTTAAAATTCTTTCAGCAGTGTCCGATAATCTTGTTTTCTGTTTTCCTCTCTTTCTTTCTTTTTTTTTTTTTTCTGGTTACCATTCCTTTGGGAGCTTTCTATCTTCCTGCTTTGGTCTGGACTGTAGCTGTCTGAGCCTGCTGTGAGGTCCCTATCCTAAAACTTCCCTTCACACCATCCTGTGACTTACCTTCTTCTATCTCTTCTGTTGGATCCACTGTTTCTTGGATCCCACATGCTTTTCTAACTTGGTTTCCCAATTAATTTCAGTGGAGCAAATCATCCAGAGTTTCATGACAAGGGAAATGTGGGAGGTAGGTTCTTAAGACATAAAATATCTAAAAATGTCTTCATTCTGCATATATATTTAACAGTGAATATTAATGTAGACTTTTAGGTTGAAAATCAATACAAAATCAAAATACTGTTATTAAATTTTATTTTCCAACTCTTTTGTAAATACTTATGCCATGTTATAGTTAATACCTACTGTATTTTTTTTTTGAGACAATCTCACTCTGTCAGTCTGGGTACAGTACTGTGTCCTCATAGCTCACAGCAACCTCAAACTCTCGGGCTCAAGCAATTCTCTTACCTTGGTCTCCTAAGTAGCTGGGACTACAGGCGCCCACCACAATGTCCATCCAGCTATTTTTAGAAATGGGGTCTCACTCTTGCTCAGGCTGGTCTGGAACTCCTGAGCTTAGATAATCCATCCAGTTGGACTTCCCAGAGTGCTAGGATTACAGGCATGAGCCACCATGCCTGGCCATAACCTACTGTATTTCCCCTATATAATGTATACCCATGTTTTTTGCCCAAACTTCGAGAAAAAAAAATTTAATTTAATCTTTTAATTCAAATTTTTGTTTGTGTTTAGGTACTTGCTTTTTATATAATAAAGAAATTTTAGCATTTAAAAAAATTAGATTAATATAGGGTATAAATGATTAGATTACATTATTTGCATTTATTGGGTAAAGTCCAAGTTGCAAGTTGAGCCCTTCACCCAGGAGGCATGTTGTATAACCTTACATTGTACCAGATAGATGAGAGATTACCACATCCCCTCCCCCCATCGAATTTACTCTTGTCTTGTGTGGCCATGTAGTTCATCTACTAGTTTTGTATTAAATTTAGTACATTGGACACTTTTTTCCTTTTCCATTCTTATGATACTTTACTTGGAAGGTAATCCTTTCAGGTAAATACAGAAGATATGAAGGCTCCATCTTTCTTCATGGCTGAATAGGATTCCATGGTGTACTTATGCCACAATTTATTTATCTATTAATAGCATTTTTTAACATATTATGGTACACGACAAAGTTACACTTTTCATGCACAAGCATAAATAAAGGAATTAAAAAATGTTTATACCAGTATGGAATAAGTACTACCCATGTATAATTTTTCCAGCAAAAATTTGGTTACAAAAGTATACAGTATTACTCCCAGAATCTGAATACCCCAGAACTCAAACAACTTGGAACCTGAATGAAAAATTTGAGCAAATTTTGCCTGAAATCTGAACATGGCTTTGGAATCCAAATTTGTTCATGTGTTTTTGTGCATATATTTCCCCCACACTCCAGTCACCCATAGGCTTTGTTGTCCAGTTTGTTGTGGGAAGCTGTAGTGAAAACATCTCATGTAATTTTTACTGCTAATTTTATGCTTTGGGGTTTGTTTTGTCTCTGTGTGTGTTTTATATAATAACACTAAGTATATTCACCATGGGTTCTAAAAAACATAGTGAGGAAAATAAGAGTAAGAGGAAAGCTGTTAGAGCTGCAATTGAAGTTAAGAAAGATCTTATCTCATGGAAGAAGCCCAAGTGCCCATCAACCCATGAATGGATCAATAAATTGTGGTATATGTACACCACGGAATACTATGCAGCCCTAAAGAAAGATGGAGACTTTACCTCCTTCATGTTTACACGGATGGAACTGGAAAATGTTCTTCTTAACAAAGTATCTCAAGAATGGAAGAAAAAGTATTCAATGTACACAGCCCTATTTTTGAAACTAATTTATAGCTTTCATAGGAATGTTATTAACCTAATTATAGCCTTAGAACATGGGGAGGGGGGTGGGAGGAAGGGGGTAGGAGAGGGAAGGGGAGGGGAGTGGATGGGTGGAGGGAGGGTGATTGGAGGGGTCACCTCTATGGTTTATCCTACAAGGGTACAAGTGAATCTTTCTAAATGCAGAGTATGAATGACTTAACTCAATACCTAAGAAAATGACATGAAGGCTACATTAACCAGTTTGATGAGAGTATTTCAAAATGTATA
>CAUYQV010082203.1:0-53757 GCA_963574575.1 Galagoides demidoff
TTTTTTTTTTTTGAGACGGAGCCTCAAGCTATCCCCCTGGGTAGAGTACCATGGCATCACAGCTCATAGCAACCTCCAACTCCTGGGCTCAAGCGAGTCTCCTGCCTCCGCCTCCCAAGTAGCTGGGACCACAGGTGCCCACTACAACGCCCGGCCATTTTTTTGGTTGCAGCCATCATTGTTGTTTGGGGAGCCCGGGCTGGGGATTCGAACCCGCCACCTTAGGTGTATGTGGCTGGCGCCTTAGCCGATTGAGCCACATGAGTCGAGCCGAACTTTACTTTTCTATATGAATTTTGGTATTAATACAAATCTATTAAGTTTCTCAAACTACAACTGAATTTTAATTCGGATTGTATTGAATTAATAAAATAGAAGAACTAATATTTTTAAAATAAGTTATTCGATTCAGGAGCAGTCACTGTGTTTATTTATCTCATCATCTTCTATGAGATGAACCTTACTACAGTTACTGAAAATGAACCCAAATGCTAACTTATACCATTATTAAAAATAACAACAACAAAAAAGCTACTTGAAAGGTTTTTTTTTATACTTCTTTGGTCTTTCATACTTCTTTGAACTTTATTACAGTTCAAATTATTCTCCATGGAGATATAGGTGTCTTTTGGAGCCAAAAGAAGGTAAAGATCAATAACACATAACATCCATAAAATAATTCCTAAATAGTTACAGAAATGAAGGGTTTAGTAGTTGTTAAGGTGGTGTTGTGTTTTGATCATGGATTATTCTATTGGAAAAAATCTCAAAGATAGTGTCAGATACTCCAACATGCTACGGCTTTAGTATCCCTAATCTAAAAATCTGAAACCTGAATTGCTCCCAAATCCAGAGTTCTTTGAGCACTCACATGGCACTCAAAGGAAGTGCTTATTAGAGCATTTCTGATTTAGGATATTCACATTAGAGATGCTTAACCACTAAGTATATATAATATAAATATTCCAAAAGCTCAAGAAATCTAAAATCTAAAACAATTCTGATCTATAGAATCTCAAATAAGGGATACTCAACCTGTATAAATGAGAAAATTAATCCTCAGTGAGTATAAGAAATGATTCATTCAAGATTATGGAGTTAGACAGTGGGAGACTTTCAAATTGAAACCAGGTTTTCTAATTCCTAGTCCATTACTTCTGCCAACAAACCATGCCTGCAATAACTGTATACTTCTGATACCTTGGCATTTTGTAAGGTTTCTTTTTTTTTTAGAGACAGAGTCTCACTGGTCACCCTTGGTAGAGTGCTGTGGCATCTTCACTCATAGCAACCTCAAACTCTTGGGTTCAAGCCATTCTCTTGCCTCAGCCCCCCTATAGCTGGGACTATAGCTGCCTGGCATAGGAAAAAAAAAAACTGGCTATGTTTTTCTTTTCGAGATGGGGGTGGGGTGGCGTGGGGGGGGGGCATGTCTCGCTCTTGCGTAGGTTGGTCTTGAACTTGTGAGCTCAGGCAATCCACCCCCCTCACCCTCCCAAGGGCTGGGACAGAGCTCATGTTGAGGTTTGCTTATGCTTCCGTAGATATCAGATTCTTTTTGCACTGATGATCACACAAAGAATGATTGACCTGCTACAGCCATAGGATATTGCACTGATGATCATGCAAAGAATAATTGACCTGCTATAGCTGTAAGATAAAAATGGAAACAAACAAATAAAAAATAACAACCTTTCTGGTAGCTTATTGGTTTTTTTTGTTATGATTAATAATGGTGTGAGTTAGCATTTGGGTTCATGTTTGGCAATTATGTTCCTTACATTCTGGCTGTGGTTGATAGTGAAAAATAAAATATGCATACATACACAGTGGTACTTGCATAAAATAATCGTCACACATTAGCATGTTAATGAAGTGTGAGAGTGCTAAGTACTGCGAGCCTGCTAAAACAGGAGAGAAAAGATGTATCCTCCCTGCGCGGGTCCCGCACAGCCAGACTACACAACCCAGATGGAAGGCTCGTCCCACTGACTGGCAGGGCGTCCTTCACTGTTGACGTGCATTCTCTTCCTCTTCCCACATGCATGTTGAAACTTGGTTTTTGCTGTCTTTAACCCATCTAATTTTCCACCAAATAAGTTGGTTTGGGGACAGAAATGAATGCTCTTTCTTTTTTTAGACAGACAGCAGAACTCAGAAGGGAATAATTACAAGACTAATCCCTCTGTTTTAATGACATCAATTGAATAACATTAAAAAGTCAAAGCCCACATGATTTCATAGCATTTTAACTCTATGCATTTGAATCTAAATAACATGTCATTTTGCTGTATGTCTATGTAGTAGGGCCATTAACATAAAACTAAATTTAGCATGTCTATGTGTGTGTGTGTTTCTGGGGCTAGTCATGCTGACTGGTGGCAGAGAGAATTCTTGCATGTTTCCTGAAGGGTAGATGTTTTTGTAGCCAACATGGTTACTCCTCTGTCTTACCTGAAAACTAGGAAATGCCACTACTGAACCACCCACCTATGGCCGGGGTCCTCCTGATCCACATTTTAAGGCTCAACCTTCTTCTGAATTTCAGTTTCATATCTCCACCCACCTCCCAGGACTTCTTTACCCAGCTGTTCCCTGCCTCCCCACTCCCCAGCAGCTGAATGCATCTAAAACCAAGTTCATGGTCTTTGGCTGAAACTCAAGCCTCCTTGGAGCTCTCTATTTCTCTAAATGTTAGCAACATTCTCCCAGGCTAATTCTTCCCCAGGTCTAGTCCACCACGTCCTAGTGATGACTGCCCTGCAGCATCACTCAGGTTTGTACCTTTCCTCTGTTCCCACCACAGTCCCTCTGCGCAGAGCTGGCCCCCCGCACACGCAAGGCCTGGGCTCTCCTCTCTGTCTCTTTACCAAACCACATTCCAAGATCCAGGTCCAAAGCTTGGACTCTGGTGTAGCCATTTATTATCTGATCACCTTGGGGAGCACCCTTTCATCTATTAGTTATAAACATTAACGAATGTCTTGAAGTTTTATTTGGGGGATTAAGGAGATAATGAACACTAAGTGCCAAGCACTCCGCCTGGCATATTATCATAGGTATTCACGCTGTATTACCCTCCACCTTGATTTCTTTCAATGTGGATTCTTTCTTTTGTAGCCATACAACAGGCTGCTTCTTGGTGTTTGTCCCCAGAACTCCTCTTGCTTTCAGCTCAGACTTTACCTTCTCTGTTTACATAATCCGAAACAGCCTTACCCAGCTGTGTCCCCATCACTATTCAGCACGTCACATTTGTATTTTTGCCTTTTTAATCTCTTTATCTCTTTGATGTTGTCTTTCATTTATTAGTCTAACTGCCTTTTTGTGTGTTCCTTTCGCCACTTCTGCAGTAGAATGTTAAGCTCTCTTTCCTGCTGTAGCTCAGGAAGAATGAGTGAGCCTTTAGCTACCTTTTTAAGGCTTATGAATCAGCACTTAGGTTTCAACACACAGAGATGCCAGACTCTTAAGCCATTTAGAATATACAGCCCTGTAGCAGGAAGTAGTTGGAGATGGGTCTTCTAAAGATAGGGAGATGAAACCTACCCTGATAGACTTTTGTGTTTTATCCCTAGCAGAGTCATCCTAGGAGTTACATAACAAAAGGCCCAAGGAACTTAATACAATTAATTTTCACTTTTTGTTGTACCAGATCTGATTTCTTATGGCCACTACATTTAAGACTCAGGCCTCAGCTTGCCTTTACCATTACCAGGACCTTAATCCCTGTTTATAATGCCGCTTCTGATCATCTACATTTTTGGGATTGACCATAGATTCTGCCTGTTTCCTCTAATCACACCACTCTCCCTGTCTGTGTAACCCTAGGAAGGCTTGAACCATCAGTTTGTCATGTTTTCTTTCTCCCATTCACTGGACAAAGAGTAAATGCTTGCTTTGTGAACAACATGAGACTCTTTCATTTTAAGCCTCATGTATTAAGTCAGAGTGAAATAGCACACGGATCCAACCCACTGTAGGAGCGAGAGCTGAGGCCTCCATGTCTGTGTTACCTCCACTCTACCCTTGCTCTTCAGGCCTCCCTGCTGCCAGCCTCTCCTGGTCTGCCCCCGTGTCTGTGCGGAGAGTTGCTGACGAAAAATGTTCAGCGCTTCCCCAGCCACCATCAGATAAGCTTAAACTCCTTGTCTAACGTTCAAGGCTTGTCCCAGCTGAACTATGCTCAGTTGTGGATCATGATTCCTAAGGAAACGCTTCGACTTCCAGTACCCAAGCCTCGGCCAGATACATCTTCCAGCTCGTGCCATAGCCGTATCCCAGTCCAGAGTACTCCTCCTGCTCCTTCCAGCGTGTTCACGTCCAAGCTGCACTTCCGCCCAGGATTCAAGTCTGCCTGCTGCAGGGAGCTTCCCAGCTGTCCCCGTTGTACCTTACCCTCCTCCCTGGACTCCTCTCTTCTGCAGTTCCCTTCACTTGGGGCAGCTTCTGCCTCTTCTTGGGTTGCTCATCTCTAGATGAATTTTTTCAGCCTCAACACTTGGCATGAAGGAAAGGGATTTTGTTTTCTTCCCTTTAAAAAATTTTAGTGTTGGACATACTGCAGCTGTGGTTAGTTATTGCCGAAGAAGATGATATTTGCTGTTTCTCTGGGTATTAGCTTCTGTCCCTTAGACTGCGTGTTTTACATGTATTATCTCATTTCTCCTATCATTCTGTGACATAAAACATGTATTTTACAAGAGAAAATGCAATTTTACTACTTTTGTCTAATACTTGGGGAAGTCTACTTTCAAAGATCTTTTGGATTTTAAAGCTTGTGCTCTCTGATGATGACCCAAAGCAGTATGCATTTGAAAATTGGGAATAGATATCAGAAGAGGAGAACAAGATTTCTAATATTATCTGAATACTCTGGAACTGAGTATTTTTTAATATTATCTGAATACTCTGGAAAGACTGAAATCTGTCCGTGAAACCAGCACACACATGAACTTCTTTTATATCTAAAACTGTTTTTAATTTTTATTTTCCCATGAGAAGATGGTGGGGCATTCAGTTGAAACAGGTAATAAGAAACATTGGCAGATAGATAAGAAGATGTCATTGATAATATCGTAATTGTATTTTAGCCAATGTTTTTCAAAATTCTCTTTAGGCTTTTTTGATTAGAGATGTTCACAGGGAAGAAAACTATTGTGTTTCCAATCCCACCACTGGGTATCTTCCCAAAAGAGAATAAGTCATTTTATGAAAAAGACACCCACACTCAAATGTGTATCACAGCACAATTCACAACTACAAAGATGTGGAACCAACTTAAGTTCCCATCAGTACATGAGTGGATTAAGCAAATGTATGTATATGGAGTACTATTCAACCATAACAAGGAATGAAATAATTTTTTGCAGCAACTTGATGGAACTGGAGGCCATTATCCTAAGCAGAGTATCTCAGGAATGGAAAAATAACCATCAACACTGTATGTACTCTAAAATTGGGAGCTTAAACAATGAGTACACATGGGCATAAAGAGATTTAAAGGACACTGGAAACCAGGAAGATGGGGGGTAAAAAATTACTGGGTACAATGACATTTGGGGACACCACGGTCCTGACCTGAGCATTATCCAAGGTATCCATGTAACAAAAACATTTGTACCCCACTAATATTTTGAAATTTAAAAATAGAAAATGGTTGTATTTTGACTTCTTATTTTTTTCTTTCTATGCTTTCTCAAGAGTCAGTTGTTTAACTGGAAGGAACATTGGCTTTAGGGCACTGTGGTTTGAGAGATGTGGTTTTAACTTTATATTGAATGCAAGATGAGAGGCATGAGTGTAATTTCTGAGAAGTTTGTTGGAAAACTGAAGCAATAAAATCCCAACCTTTACATTTGTCTTCAACATCCAACAGGTTATACACACACCTGTATATTCTTTCGTGCTTTTTACAAAGGTTTACATTCTTCTATGTTATCCACATTATTGACCTGGGCCATTCACTTATGTCTTAAGGAAAAATCCTATATAAGTTTAACAATAACAGTCAAAGCTTGGTATTCTTTTTTTGTTCACATTATAATTTGCTATAATTTAATTATTGGCATTATCACCTAAAAAGCCCTAATAAGCAGACACTAAGATCCTAAAACCACCCAGCCCTAAGTATATCTTGATTTCAACTTCTGATGTAATGTTGTATGACAGGAAATACACCAGAACAGAATTCTCAGAAAGTGGGACAAGCACTTTTACTCTCCCAGGGCCTGAGTTCCAAGAAATAAAATTAGGGGATTATAGTAGATGGTTTTTAAGATTCTTTCAGCTTAAAATTCTTTCGAATCTCTGACTGTCTGTCTACTTCTTGCCTTATTAATCTCTCCTGCAAAAGAAACCTTAATGGCTGGCAACATGTCAGCAAATAGAAACAACATGTTTGGAGGAATCAGAAAGGCTGTTGGAATGAAGTGGGTATTTCCTTCATGATGCATCATGCTCTTCATGATCAAGAGCAAGTTAAAATCGGGGTGGTGGCGGCCTCAGAGTTTCTGTAACTTGGAATAACTGAAAACAATCTTACTACCATACTATGACTAGTAAAGTGCACATGTATTGTATGTTTTCTATATGTAGGCCATTCTATGCAGGGCTTATTTAGTGTCCATTCTATTGCAGGGTTATCCCCATTTTTCAGGTAGGAAAACTGAGGTTTAGTGAGATGTGACTTCCCCACAGTCAGAGTGAAGAGTGAGCTGTGGATCTATGATCTGGTTGTATCCGGTTGACCACTAATCCTGGGCTTTACCTTTGTTGTGCTCTTTTTTAAACCCCATTTTCTGCCTGAAAATTTTTTATTTACAGGTTCAAAATCTAGCATTCTGTTTCTTTCGTTAGCTGTGTATAGTGTGGGTGCTGAAACTCACTACCAGACCTTTTCTGGTGTTAGGACTTAATTAAACGTTGAATAATAATGAAGGCACACTTCTATAGGAGGTGTGAAAACACTGTTTACACCTGACAAAATCAACTTACTGTTATGTCTATCAAGGTACAAGAATGCGAATTGTAAGGTGCTAGACAAAGGCATTTTCTGTCTTCTTCTCATTCTTTAAATTAGGGATGAGAATTACCAATAGAATGAAATGAATATTTTTTCAATTGGACTTTTCTTTCCTTAAATACTCATAGAGCAACGTTATTGCCGTCTTCTCAATAATGCCTTTTTTTCACAGATTCTAATGTGGTAATATTGTATCCAATCTTAGAGTCTTAAACTATTTAAAATTTTTTTTTCCAATAATGCATGTTTTAAAGATTGTCATATTGTATACAAAATATTCTAATTTGTGGAAAATCAAAGGGTACAGTATTTTAAGATACAGACCTCTTTAGATTGCTGCCACATATTACCACCTCAGAGATGTTGAGAGCTCAGTAGGTGTTGGGGCTGTTATACCTGGATTATAATTCCAGTTTCAAAATGATTCTCCCACTCTAAATTTTAAAACAATTTTGAAATGGAGTTCAAATGGTGTTTTTTTTTCTTTCTTTATTGATTTATCTTCCTAGGGCCATGCTGTCCAATATGGTAGTCACTGAAGGAATCTATTTAAATTTAAAAATAAAGTAGATTGACAATAGATAAAACTAAAAATTCAGCTCCTCAGTCATAATAGCCCCATGTCAGATGTTTAGTAACCACATGTTGCTAGGGACAACCAGGCTGGACAGCCTAAATATGGAGCATTTCCATTGCTACAGAAAGTTCTGTTGAGTAGCAATGATCTAGGATCATTTTAATGACCTGCTTTCAATAATGATCTGTTTATTTGGGTTAAAACAGTATGAATTGAGTTATTACCATAAAAGGCAGATCTGATAGTTAGAAGAGGTCCTGGTATGCTTAGAGTGCTTTGGAAACTCTGGGAAATTTACTACTTATGTTGTTTGCTCTAGTACATGTGACAGCGTTGGCCACTGTAATTTCACCTTGTTTCAGAATCTGTATTCTAAATAATTGTCATTGTATTAAATACTCCATGTGTGCCACTGGTTTTGATTGTTTGTATCTTTGGTGAGTGGATCAGGCAAGGAACAGCCATTACTCAAACTAATTTAATATAAAACCCCAACACAGGGAATCTTAAGTTACAGAACCACTTGTTTGAGTTCGTTTTGTAAGTCAGGAGATTGTCCTTCAAAATTCACTCTTGAAGGCCGCCGGGAGTTCAGCAGCCTGTCTGGTGTGGCTGTCTGTCTACGTTCCTTGAGGCAAAGAAAAGAGACAATGGATCCTTGTTTTTTTGACAGCTTTATTGAATGTATTCAGTCCCAAGTTTTGAATAATTTGCTTAACTGGAGATATTTTGCACAGTGAATAAAATTTCTTTGGTAGGAAATTTAATCCTCATAGTATCTTCAGAATAATTTTAACAGTTGCCAGATCTCTCTCTCTACAGCCCAGCTCTGGGTAGGTGTCCAAATGCCTTCATTTGTTGGAAAAAACTCTACTCTGCATTGCTGATGTGTTATCCCGGGTAACAACTAGGAAGTATAGAGAGTACGTGTGTTTAAAAAAAGATGTGAAAGAGGGTTGGTTTTAGTGTTTCTCTTCATCCTGCTACCAGCAAGCATTCACTGTTTCTCCAGTTTTCTCTCCTAATTTTTATGTTTCTCCTTCACTGATGAACAAGGAGAGCAGTGTTGAAAAGACAATTTACAGATGGCACCGTTAGCTCAATAGTATTAAATGACCGGACAAGGCCCACCACCTAGGGCATATGTGAAATCAAACAGCAGCGTAGGGAACAAGTTTGTTTTCCATCAGCTCTGGTTGTTCTCTAAAATCTTCTGTCTCATATAGGTCTTCATTTAAAACTGTTTGCTATTTGTGTAAGTTTGAATATGAACTTTTTCTTAGTGAAGAGGTTCTGACTGTGTTTTTTTTCCCTCTGTAACCAGAACTCATGCTTATTATAAACATGAAGAAATTGTCACTCACCTCATAGGCCCTAGCTTGCCCTTTCCTTACATAGATCTATTTATAGCAAAACCAGAAATAGGAGTGAGAGGGTGGGTTGGTACCTTCAGTGATATAATCTTGCCTTCCTGTGTTTGGGAACTTACAAAGGATGACAGCTGTTGATCACCCTTCCACATTCTATCCATTCCAACCTGGTTGGGTTGAGAGTTAGGAAGCTTCTGTAGTCAATCAGGAGTGTGTGCCAAAGAGCCAAGCTGGCAGATGGAGCTTCACAACAACTTTTATCTTAAAAACTTGCTCTACTTAAATTATAACCTTACCTACTGCATTTGCCATCTTGAAATTGGCTCTCTTGAAATTGGCAAATTATTTAGGTTGCATTTAATGTATAGATCAGTTTAGTTTTAAATAACTCGAAGGATTTAGTTAGTACAACTGTGTCTGTTCACCTCCCTGCTTTTGTAAATGCTTTACCAAGGCTTGAGTAGCAACCAAGAAACTCTTCCTGAGTAAAGGAGAGGAAAATGTTTATTTTGCAGTATGGTGGTCTCTTAACTCTTGTTTATTTTGCTTGGAAGCTTAGAACAGAACAAATGTAAAATGAGAGATGCTGGGTTTCAAAGTAGCATTTGGTTCATAATCTGAAATGCTTTCTTAATGCAAAGGCTTACAGAAGCAAATGAAGGGGGACATGAAAAATACTGGGTAAATGTTATTAAAATAATACCATTGAAGTTCTAGATATTTCTTGTTCTGTGGAAAAGGAAGCCGTATGTATGAACACAGAAAGGGAGGTTATGCAAAGTTTGGTTTTCTTTGTTCTTAGGCCCTGTTGTTACGGATTTTGTAAAAAATGGTATATATTTCCATGTTCTGTTTCACTTGATTTTTCAGTCTTTCATATTTGGCCAGCTACTTTGGGAGAACATATTGTACACATGTTCTGATGCTGTTTGAAGGCCCTCTGAGAAACAAGAGTTGATTGAAAGCTCTCAGTTCTGCTGAAGTGGGTGGCCAAAGAGCTAGAACTGAACAGCTGCCGCACACCCATTGAACTTTTGTCATTTATAAATTATTTTCCATGCCATCTGGAGCAAGAATGGTGCCATGGCTTAGAGAAGCTCTTTGTGGGGTGCATTCACATCGAGTGCCTCTACAGCTTGCTTATTGCCACATTCAGCTGAAACTTAAAAAAATCTTTATTTGCTTAGAGGCTTAAGGCTGTGAATAAATAGGAGTGATTTCTTTAAATGTCATAAGAAAGACACTACCTCCACCTCGACCAACGTTTTTCCCTCCCTCTCTCCTTTCCAGTGACTACATCCTGCCCGCTTTCAGCTCCAGTGGAAAATACATTAATCCCAGAGTCTCCATGAGGTTTCCTGTTGGATGACATAATCAGAAAATCCTCCTCACATTGCCCTTGGGGTTGCTGTCTGGATGTTATGTTGTCTTGGTGGGCATAACTCAGCCATCAAAAAAAAAAAAAAAAAATCAGCACAGGCCCTAAACTCAGGCCCCGAAATGCATTAATATAATATTAAAAGAAATAAAGCTGTAAGCATGTCTGCAGCACTGGTGGGGATCTGCAGATTCTCACTGGCATCAGATTCGTTGGCTGGTGACTCCGGTGCATGTGGCATGAGCCGCTGCAATGCCACCAGCAAGAGGTATGTGAACTGCTCCAGTGTAAGCTGCTAGGACTGTATTGTCTGGAAAAATACCATAAACCCTTGACTCCCACAGTTGGGTGGTATTGGTATAAGCTAGTTCCCCCGCCTTCCCCCTTACCTTCCCCTCTGGGGCAGCCTGTTTACCTGAGGAGTTTTGCCTTTGGTGTTGATCACAGGAAGGTGGGAAAAAGAAAAGTCCTGGGAAGACTCAGAAATAGAAGATGAAGATATAGTTTAAAGGAAAAAAGCCAAAGAAGGCATCTGACATGGAAAGTGGTGTTAAAGCTCTAAAGATAAGGCATTGTGAGGCAGAAACGTCAGGAGCTGTGAATGTAACTGGAAAGAAGAAACTTCAATATCAAAGTAGAACCAAGAATATGATATTTAGATGCCAAAGGGCAAGTATGATTTTACAAGTTTAGATATTATTGGCATAGGAAATCGAGCATATGCTTAAATATGGGTTTCCTTTGCTATTTGGAGAAATCTTTCTATTTTTTTGTAGCTGTTTTGGTAGGCTGCCATAACCCTACATTTGGTTCTCTTGGATGGAGCCTCTCTTGCCTCGGATCTTGGGAATCTGAGCTTGACTGGCATGAGATAGGGATGAGAACGAGGAAGAGGCCCCTTTGGGGGGTTTATGCGTTCTAGAAGCAAGCTGCCTCCATGAGCCTCCCTCCTGTTGTTGCACCACACTCCTCCCCATGTGTCTGACTTGGGCGGGTGACAGGGCTGGTGGGAGAAATGAGACGAGATGCTGCTTGGAGGAGCTTCCCTGGAAGTGAGCAAATGCTGAGGGGGAAGGCCTTGGCTCCGGTCAGCAGGAAGCCTGGGGGGGAGGTACCACCACTCTGCCTTCTCCTTATCAGAAACGTCCTTGGGTTACCCATGTTGAATTCCAAGCAATGACTTGCCTTTTACAGATACTACCTTTGTGGTTGGGGAGTCTGGTCTAGCATAACACTTGGAAGAAAACAAATGCATCTTTTATGGCTACTATGAACTTTTTTTTTTTTTTTTAAGTTTGCAACTGACTGCTGATTAAACTCTAAAATTCAAAATTCTGGATTTCAGATTCCGCGAACTGTTTTCTTGTGCAGTGTTACGGTGGTTATAGGGCGAAGCTGTGAGCATTTTCTCTGAAAATAGGCTCTTTTAACCACATGGTGGCAAAAGGCCTTGTAAGCACATCTGATAGGTGAATTTCTTTTCCCAGGTGGATCATGACTAGCAGCAGGAGAGACAATGATCTTTTTTATTCTAGATGTATAATGCAGCTTGATTGTGAGTTTACCATCTCCCAAATCAAAATGAGCTGAGTGTTTCAGGACATCCTTGTGGACAAAACGATAACCAAAATGGGCACGCGAGGACTCTTTGGAGTCACTTCTCAGACGGTGTCCTGTGCTCCCGCTTCTCCAGATCTTTTCGAAACTTACATCTATAGTTATTGCCAGTCCCAAGTTTTGGTCTAAGTGTAAAATCAGAAAACTTGAGGTTAAACACACCTCTACTATTCTCTGGCTTTGTCAGATCAAACATTTAGTTTAACAGCAGTAAGTCTCAGGGTTCTCCTTTGTAAAATGGAAAGTGCAGTGTTCTGACTCCCTCTTGGAATAGTTGTGAGGGTAACGAGTAACTGTCCGTGTAGAAGTGTTTAGGGAGAAAAAAAGCACCACACCTATACTAGCTTTTATGAATTTATCTGAAAATATAAATAAACCTTCTTTCTTTGGCTTCATCCAGGTCATGGGTTAAAAATGGTGAAGCAAAAGAACCAAGGACAAAACCCAGACTGGAGGGACCTTCCACCGAGTGGTGTCGATTGGATGGTGACCACATTTTGGTTGATTGGCTTTAATCCAAAAACTTTGTTCAGCTCACATTTTTGCATCTTGTTCTTCAAGTGGTCCTGAGAGCCCCTCTCTAATTCCTTACTCAAGTCTAAATATATTATACTCATAGTATTTCTCTGATCTGGCAGCCACTGGCCTTGTCAAAGAAGGAAATGAGGTTTGTCTCATCCCTACTGAACTTGAACGCTCTGTGTGGGTTCATAATTCATAATAGTTAAATATGATGTAATAGTTAAAGTGTTTAAGAGTTATAATCCATGTATTGGGAAGACCTTAGCAATATATTCCTGCGTATTATAAATGCATTTGAAAATCCATCATTGCTTTCAGTTCCCATGTAAAAGCAACACTGCCAATAACACAGCAAGCCCTAGGTCATTAGGGACAGCATAATAATACAATTTTATTGTTGAAGAAAAGCTGTATGTTTTAGGGGGTGGGGTTGTGCTAAAGAGCTAGAGAAAGCCCATTAAATAAAATTTTTACTTTGCCTGGTTAGTTTACTGTGGATATGAACCAATAAGATCATTTAAAATGATTTGCTCTTGCAGTTTTGTTCCAAACAATAGTACTAATAAAAATGGCTATTTAGTGAAGAACTAACCTATGCTGTATATCAGAGTTTTACACACGTGACTTTTCATAGTGTAATTACTCTGTAAGGTAGAGGTTTACAAATTTTGGAACTGAGAAAACAGATACTCAGACAGCTTTAGTAAAATGCTTACTAAGTGCCAAGCTAGAATTTTAATTCAGATCATCTGATTGAAGAGCCTTAGAGTTTTTTCCATTATACCACAATGTAATTTTAAGTGATGTTTTGCACTTGACTTTTAAATTCTCTACTTAGTATTGTGATGACCATGCTGAGTGACCTTTAACTTGGGACATGTCAATAAGAATTGCTTTAATAAAGCTGTGTTTTATCAGGAAGGTGAGTGATTATGGAGTTGGACTATTTTTTTTTTTGCAATTTTTGGCCGGGGCTGAGGTTTTTGGCATATGGGGCTGGTGCCCTACTCCTTTGAGCCACAGGCACCACCCCAAGAAGTTGGACCATTTAAAAAATTTTAGATTGAAGAAATTTACTAATTAAAAAACCTGTCTTTATCAGTTTCTGGTCCTAAGTGGAGATTTTGCTTTGTTTATTACAGATCAGTTAAAGGTCCTTTTCTCTGTGTGATGCATCAATCAACACACAGAAGTTTCCATGGATAGGGCTACCTCACCAAAAGCAATCAATTCCTCTTTGTCATTTTGGCAGGAATTAGCTATAATGGTAAATTAATCCAGAATGCCATAGGGACATAGCGACAAGGCAGGACACACTGGCAAGGCTAAGGCTAAAACCTAATTTTGTCAAATCAAAATTGTCATGGGAATATTTCACAGTCCACGATAACCAAAGGATTTGTCTCTCACTCTGTAGTGAGCATTCCTTTGCCTTTGCCGTGTAAGAGTTTAAAATTGCTTTTGTCTCTTCATTGCAACACTCTAGTCCCATTGCCAGATGCTGCAGAAAGGCTCGAGATAGTGTGTGCTCTGTTTCCCCAGGCTTGGTTTGGAATTTAAACCATTTTAATAAGGAACTGTATAAGAAAATCTCATGTAATGCTAGAAAAATGTACAGTTGCAGATCTGGTGCATGAGGCTGCTCGCTGGCTCTGGTACAGCATTTCTGTAAGAACGGTCCAAAAGAATCTTTGGAAAGGAGAATTTTCATTACCCCAGCCTGGTCAAAGGAATGTTTGAATCAGTAGGAGCACAATCAGACCAGCAGCGCTGTGCACACGGTATTAGGAACAGTGTGTGGTTGGAGGACAGCAACCTCAGATGCTGCGTGTGTAGAGTCTTATGTTGAAAAATGATTGCTAACATCTGAACACTCACCCTGACGATGGCCCAAGTGAGTGCACGCTATTTCCATAACACTTAATAGAAGTTCATTTTTAAAATGTTAAAAAATTAAACATTGAATATCCCCTCTACATAGCTGTATAATACAACGTTTTCAGGAAAATTTATGCTTCTTCTATTTCATGTTTATCCCCAGGCTGAACAATTTTAAACCATTTTTAGCCCCTTCCTTCGAGGATAGTGCCTAGCTTTTTGATTTATATTACTTAGATTATGTAGGTCAATTCCTTGACTAGAAATTCATCTAAATAAGGTTTACTTCTGAATCTTGGTGTTTAAATAGCTTTAGGGAACATGTACTTAACTAAATGGTTTTTCTTAATGTGAGGCAGTAAGCATTGTTTGTTTTCTCATTAAAATTTTTTTTTAGTATTTTAAGTTATTATCCTTTTTAGAAATGTAAAAGTTTTGTATGCATGTTTTTCCTGTAATATATTTGGAGACCTTTAGGAAAAAAGGTACACACATTGCATTTATATACAGTAAAAGAAACCTTGAACAGTCTCTTTGTCTGGATATTTCTGAAAGAAATATTAAATACCAGTTCAGTTCATTTACTATAGGATAAGTTTTAAACTCCTTTTTTGATCTCATGATAATCCCTACTTGATTCTTAGAAGTCAAGTAAATGATTAGTGTTTTAGGATTTTAAGAAAATGATCAGATATGATTATACTATTTACAGGCTTTTTTAGTCCATAGTTGGGTAACAAAAATATTTTTGTGTTCATTTTTTTTCTTGTGTTCATAATTTTTTTTTTCATTTTCCATGAGTAGTAATCAAACTTTGAGCTAATTTAAAAAATTCCTTTAGCTTTTTTCCCTACTTACTAGAGAAATTCCATAAATGAGTGATTTTTTTTTTTTCATTGAGACAGGGTCATGTAGACTTAGACAACTGGGCTCAAGTAATCCTCCTGCCTCAGCCTCCCAAGAGGCTGAGATTATAGGTGTGTACCTACCTTTGGTATTTTGAATCAACTTAACTGTAGTGAATATAGCTATGCTAATTTATGCTGTTATTGGTTTACCTATTTTAATTCCAAATGTAAAACCATATACTGAGCCATTAAACAAGTCTCTTATCATTTATAAGGGATTGAAATCATACTAAGTATGTTTTCTGACAATAGCAAAATTAAATTAGAATTTAATAACAGAAAGTCGTTAAGAAAATCCCCCACATTTGGAAATTAAACAGCACACTACTAAATAACCCATAGGGCAAAGAAGAAATCAAAAGGGAAATTAGAATACATTTTGAAATGATGATAGTGTATACCCAAATGTATCAGAATCTGTGGGAGGTGCAGCCTAAATGCTGTTTAGAGGGAAATTTATTGGTTCTTTAAATGGTTCTGTTAAAAAACAAAAAAAGTAGGCTGACGAGGTAGCTCTTGCCTGTAATCTTAGCACTCTGGGAGGCTGAGGTGTGGGGATCCTTTGAGCTCAGGGGTTTGAGGCTAGCCTGAACAAGAGCAAGATCCCTATCTCTACCAAAAATAGAAAAATTAGTAGGGTTTTGTGGCATGCACTTGAAGTCTGAGCTGCTCGGGAGACTAAGTGAGGCAGGAGGATTGCCTGAGCCCAGGAGTTTGAGATTGCTGTGAGCTAGGCTGAGGCCAGGGCACTCTCTAGTCTGGGCAACAGAGTAAAACTTGGTCTCAAAAAGAAATTAATAACAACAAAAAAAATTAAAATACCAACATGTTAAAAACCTACAAACACGTTTGGTAAAATTATCAAGAAATGCTAGATGAAAGTCAGGAGACTTGTTGCCCCTGAGGGAAAAGGGAACGTGATTTGGGAGGAACCCCCAGAGGGGCTACACATGTTAAATTTCTTTAACTGATGTGTTATATTGGTGTTTGTTATGGGCTGAATTGTGGCCCTCTAAAATTTATATGTTGAAGTCTCAACCACCAGTACCTCAGAATGTGACTGTCTTTGGAGATATGGACTATAAAGAGTTCATTAAGATAAAATGAAGCTATTGGGGGGGCCCTAATCCAGTCTGATTAATGTTCCCCATAAAAGAGAAAAAGACACCAGGGACTCTTGTGCGCAGAAGAATCACCCTGTGGATGGGTAGTAAGGGGGTGGCATCTATAAGACTAGGAGAGAGGCCTCAGAAGAAGCTCGCCCTGCCAACACCTTGATCTTGGACTTTCAGCCTTCAGAACTGTGAAAATACATTTCTGTTGTTTAAGCCATGCAGTCAGTGGCATTTTCTTATGGCAGCCCTAGCAAACTAGCATTTATAAATTAAAAGAAGGTCTTTATCATTACACATGTTGTAAATCAATATTTTGGTATCTATCCCCTGTTTTCTAAGTCGGTTTGCAAGTGAATAATAAATGGATAATGTCATAAGGAGCCAAAGCGTTGCCCTTCTGTGTCAGAGCATGTTAATGGCATTTTCAGGACTTCAGTTTTAATGTTTAAACTATGGCAATCACTGTGCATAAATATTTGAAATGTGACGGAAAGTACTCTCACTTGGCAATTCTATACCTCATAGTTGGAGGTTAAATGGGAAAAACTAAGATAAAGCCCTTATAACACGTGCCCAGTGCAATACGAGTTAGCTGTTATTATTACTAGTACATCATTTATCGTTCTTCTTTCATTGCAGTTTACTTTTCTTGAAAAAGATAGGCTCTGAAATACATCTCCCGTAATGGACTTGGGGGAAACGATGGTGAGTTTAATTTGTTGAGAATATAGCTGGCTCCCGCTGGCCTGAGGTTAAAGCATTTTAGTGCGAGATTGTGAGCATCCTCGTGGGGACAGACGTGGCTCTGTTCTGCCTCCAGCTGGAACTCTGCTCTCTGCCTTGTGGGATTGGGCAGCAGTAGCAACAGATAATGAGAGACAAATTCCTCATTCCAGGGCTACTTCTGCTCTTAGGACCACATCTGTGCTTTTTCCAGAGGATGGTAGAAAGGGATGAGAAGGGAGAGGCTGGTGCTCTGGAGCTACTTAGACCTAATTTTGTGGTCCTGAATGGCACATGGGCTGTGCGTGTGTGTGTACGGGTATGGGTATACTAACATCAGGCACATGTATATTATTATTTGCTGTGGGAATGACATTAATAGCCCAATTTTCATGAAATGAGGGATGAAGATTCTAGGTGAATGCCCTGTTATCATTGAGCAATGGAAATTAAACAATTCCATTCAATTTTCTCTAATATTTCTGCTCATAAATAATATCTCTCCTTTCTCTCTCCCTTCTTCCTTGTTGGCTGGCTCCTTCTCTCTCTCCCTTTCTCTTCCTATCCCTTTCCCAGTCAGCCATGGCACTGGGATTTTAGTTAGAAATTTGCTCTTTAGGTTAAAGAGACTGTAGCCCCTTCCAAGATTTCCTTTTAAGTGATGGATGTTCTTGGAAGGCAAGAAATGGTTCTTCCTGGGAGAGACTGAAGCCTCAAATTGCTTTTGCATATGGTCATAGAGAGGGGAGAGAAGTGTCCATTACCAGGGCTCTGTGGTCCTCATTCTGTAGCATCTACTCTGAAGGACTTCACTTATCTACTAGAGCATCTTAACTTCACATTTTTATTTTGATAATAGTAATAAACTGCTATAAACACACTGAGTCATCTGAATGATAATTTCATAACAAAGTCATCCCATGAAACTTCAGCACCTGTGTTTACATTTGTGTCTGCACCTCAGTCTTTGTTTCTAGCTAATAATTGATTTATAAATGATGGATTTCCACCAAGATTAGGCTGGAGGACATCATTTCTGATATAGGCCTAACAGAAAAAGTAGCAGGAGAACTGAGCCATCCTGAGCCATCCTGGTGCTCAGAGCCAGGCAAACTCTCCTCGCTCACAAGAATTCTGCCTGTGACTCAGCACAGTCATCACGCTGTAACTGACAAACTAGTCGTAGGAAAAACCTTTTCTGTCACATTTGGTTGATACTGTTAAATCGTATTGGTTTTTATACCTTTCTTGAAATTTGTCTTAGAAAGTTATCTTGATTTTATAGTTGTATAAAAGTTTCAAGCTTAGGCAGTTTACTCCTAGTTGTGTTTGTGTACAAATTTTCAAAACGTAATAAAATGATTTAAGCCATTAGTAGGAGTGTGAATAAACTTTTGTAGATTACACAAATTTAAGAATGATGTTCTGGTATGTAGCAGAGACTGTCAGGCCTGGGTGATGAGGGATCCTGGGGAAGGGATAGAAAGGGAAGGTCAGGACCATAGTGTTGGGTGCTTGGGGTGGTTTTTTGTTTGTTTGTTTTTGGTAGGTATCTGTGATGAATAAAGGAGACATAGAAAAAAATTTCTATGTGAGCCCCTTCACAATTTAGCATGTAGCTGGCTCTCTCAATAAGTTGTTAAATAAGTGAGGAACTGCGTGACATCTCTCTTCTTGATTACTTTCTAACACAAATGCATTTCTAAAGTGATTCATTATGAAAATTGAGGTCAGTGACCTCTACAGAGCAAGGTGAAGTGGTGTCAGACCCTTTTCATTTAGCCACTGGTGGGTCTGCAGGTCAACAGTGGGGTCTGTTGCTTGTACAGTGAGCAAATGGAGTGTGCAGTAGCTGGACAGGAAGGTGCAGGGCCAGGCAGGTGGTCAGAGAGAGCTGACCCTCGCTCCCCGGGTATTTGGTGGGTCCTCATGCTAATGCTTAATTCATGTGCTTAAATGCTATTGAGATAAAACCATTTTTGTGTCCTCCACAGATATTAACAAGTTCCACTTGTAGATGCATTCAAAGATGAACTGGCTTTATATCAAATTCAGAGAAAGGGAATTATGTCCCCAAAGTTCTTCTGTGGTGGACATCTATTTGCAGGAAAGAAACTTGAGCTAAATGACCTTACACATCTCTTTTTAAGAGATTTCAATTTAATGGAAATATAAGCCTAAATCTAAATAAAAATGCCAAGGTCTTTTAAAAATAAACACAGGTTGGAAAGTTAACATATTGGTGCTTATCTCTATGAAACATTACTACATCGAAATAATCAGGACGGGATAAAGGAAAGCATTTGGATTTATGATATCTGGGCTTTTGGTCATGTTAATATACTGTAAGTTTCCACTTAGTGTCCCAGTAGGGTCTTGAAAACTGGGACTTAAAGCACACAGACTGTAGGCTAATTGATATGTGTAAGTTAAATACCTATAGCATATTTCTGGTCACAAAGCATCCCAAACTTCTAAATCAGTGGTTCTCAACCTGTGAGTCGCGACCCACAGGAACTGTATTAAAGGGCTGCGGCATTAGGCAGGTTGAGAACCACTGTTCTAAATGAAGACTAAAATACTTCTAATATTAAACATTGAAATAAATGTGAGCTATACATTTATTTAAGAAAGATTAATGCAGACAAGTAGGAGAATTATTTACCTGCTTATTCCAGTTCAGGGTTGGGCATGGCTGGAGCCTGCCCAGCAGCTTAGGGTACAGGGTGAGAACAAGCTCTGGCTGGGACCCTATCCCATGGCAGGGTACACTCACTCCCACGCGCCCACACTCACTCCCACAGGGGCCATGCCAACACACCAACTCCAGAGCTGCTTTGGATATGAGACGAAACCAGGGAACTCAGAGAAAACTCATGGACACATGGGGAGAATGTGCAAACTCCACGCTAAGGGTGTTCCCAGCGGGGAATCAAATTGTTTTCCTCATCATTTTAATGAAACAACATTGAGCAAAACAACACTGTTCCAAGATGTACTTCATTGGGCAAATACTTGCCCTGCAAAATGAAAGCATTTTTATGATAATATGTGCTAATCAAAATAAACCCTCAGAATCTCACTTTCTTAAATAATAAAATTGCCACTAGATTTCATTTTAGAAGAGGTCAAATTATGTTTCCGTATATGTGTATAAACATCTACAGCTCCTGAAATGTATCATATATGTAATGAAAAACGTCTTTCCATATTTTATATGTTATATATACACGTATTGAGAAAATTTTCAGTATGTGCTATCATACAAAACTATCTTCATTCTGCGTATTTACCAATTAATCCATTGTGTTTCTGTAGCAGTGGAGGGAGAACCCAAACGAGTGGGAATCCCATCTTTCCACCTTCAGAAAGGAAGGAAATGAGGTTCTCATGTCGCGTGTTGATTTCAACAGACTGATGTGAAGCGGATTTAGTTTGCAGTTTATACTCTGTCACTTGCACTTTATGTCATCATCAAACACTAATGCTGAATCCTTCCCAAAGACCCAAAGTAGGATGGGAGAAAAAAGAAAAAAGGGACAATGAGACTTGATTTTAGAAAGTAACACAACTCATATGTTCAATTAGCTACCATAAAATTAAGTCAGCCTAATGAAAAGGTAAAAAGGAAAGAGATTTTAGAAGGCATAAAAGAAGTCGGAGATCCAAAAGCAAAGACAGAAGGAGGTATTGGATGTGACGTGTGGGAAAAGGCGTAAGAGCCTGGAAAGAAGGAACAAAATAGTAGCTGGAAATGTTAGCAAGTAGGACTGTGTTTCAGATCTTCCCTCAAACGACACCTTTAAAGCCTTTGATAATTGAATTGACATTTATTTGATAATGAAAGAACTTCTGAATGTGTTGTTATTTGAAGAGATTTTTTTTAGCTGCAATAAGATAAAAAATGTGTGCTCCCCTCTTTTCCCCATAAAGCGTTCATTAATGTGTCAAAGGAAATGAAAGAACAATTAAAACCTAGAGTTTTCTTTTGCAACTTTTCCCCTTGATCCAGGAAAGAGAAGGAAATGTTTTTCATGTTCAAAGTGATTCTGCCTAGAATGACCTGTTCGTATTGTGCATATCGGTAAAACCACCTGCAGGTGAAATGTACGGATGCAGCAGTGAATGACAACGTAACAACCTCCCCCCCCACCCCCGAACGTCCCCGATATGCTGATATCAGAATTACAATTTAGATTGCTTCCCAGATTTCCTAGGGATGATGATACCTTGTTTGCAGCTGTAATTTCACCTCCACTGCAGGCAAGAGGCGGCCCTCAAGGCCTGCTGGTATTTGTTAGTTGTGAACTTTTCACAGCCACCGTTTCTGCTCCTCTTGCGTTGAGAAATTTATACAACAGTGCACAATAGCATTGCAGGGAGCCTGATGGGGGTTTGTACACGTACAAATTTGCGCTTTGTAGCCACAGTGTTAGGATCTGTCTTGCTGAGGTCACAGGAACGTAATGAAGTTAACACACGTTCGGTGCCTTCTGTGTGCTGAGCTGTGTTGAAACAACATCATGAGCATCCGAGCTCTGTCGCAACATGATAGAGGGGGTGTTGCTTTATCCTCATTTGTCAGATGAGGAAACTGAGTGAAGCTCAGAGGAGAAATGTGCCCCAAGTCACACACTTAGTAAGAAATGGAGCCAGGATTTGAACCTAGACAGCTTGCTCCACGATTGTTGATTAGTCCTCCTTACTGTTTCACAAGGAGAGATTGGGATTCTCCAGAATCTCTGCCTCAGAACAATAATTCTGGTTATGGAAGTACATGAATGAACTTTTAGAGTATTTCTGCTTTTGTATGCTCATGGAATATTGGTTGTTTCGATCTGAAACTTCACCATTGTGCTAGCCATTACCATTGTATCTGAACAGCTTTTCGAATGTCATATTGGTAAACATGTGTTATATTATACAATACAATATCCCTTGTATTGCTCACTTACTTGGAAGGCCAGAATTCGGTGTGAATATTCTGTAGCTTCAGGCATTGGGCATCTTTCTGGGTTTAATTTAGTTAATGCCAGATACCGCTAAATATGCACTTATTTCCCCCATAGGAAACATGCATCCTGTTTGTAGTTGTTATCATGTAGGTGAGGGTCACCTCCCTAGAAGGGAGAATTTCATATGGAGATCCTGGAGAGGGAATAAAATAAGGCTTGTATATTCAGGGTGGCCATAAAGTTTGTTAACCATTTAAGTTGCACACAGACTTCATGGCCACCTTGTATATTGCATAAATAGATATAAAGTTATAATTTTGTTGTTGTTGCAGTTTTTAGCCAGGGCTGGGTTTGAACCTGCCACCTCTGGTATGTGGGACTGGCTCCCTACTCCTTGAGCCACAGGCGCTGCCCTAAAGTTACAATTTTTAACACAGCAGCTGGTAAGGAATAAACCCTGTGATTACGAAGGTATTTTGTAATTCCAAGGCTTTTTACAAGTCTGCCCATGTTGCCGGCCACATCCAAGTACCTTAACCCATTCTTAAGGGTCTCCTTTGAGATTTCGATTTGGAGATCTGAGTTGATTGTATTCTTTAGACGCTGACTAAACCAGGTCAGACGATTTTCCAGAGCATAAAAATGTGTACCCTATTTTTATGTATTCCGGCCATTCTAGCATTGGTTGGATATTGAATGATGTGTATTAGATATTGTAGTAAAAACTGAGCTTAGAGCCAGTTGTCAGTCCTTTAGGTGCTGGGTGACCAGATGTACATCAGCATATATGGCCCAATAACAGAGATAGCAGGGGAGCCCCAAACAAGTATCATTTTATTTGTGGTGGCCTATTCATGGGAAAGGAAAGATGACATTATGTGAAAGCATCTCCTAGGAAGTGGCATGTTCCTATCAAGCACTGAGGGATTAAACTGAACACAGGATGAAGTTAGAAGTTCTAGAATGGGGAGTTGTGTGAATACGACAGTGGAGTGAATTTGTTTAGGTCACGAGGAAGAGATGAACTTGACCAGAGGAGAGGTTTTCCATAGAAGAAACTGGAAAGTAAGATTGGTCACGTACATCAGAATTGTGACAGTATGTTGTTGAATGTTTAAGGGTAATTTGGGGTCAGGTTGTTAAGTCTCTTGAACGCTAAGTTCAGGACCAGAGCAACACTTCCCCTTCTGTATTCTGTGCGGCCCTGGTCTCCCATAGAGTAATTTGTGAAAACGCATTTCATAATCACATAGTTGTAAGCAACATGATAATTCATAATGTTCCTACGGCCCTCTCAGAGTCTTGATTTAGCTAATACTTCCTATGCATTCCCAAGGAGGCAGAATCACAGAGTGCCCTGTCTCTCTCACCTCGAGCACAGACTCTTTGCTCCCCAGATACCCTGTGGAGACTTAGTTCTGTTAGGGGTATGCCAGGGAGAGAGTGGTGTGGCCACCGCAGTGTTGCCTGCCACGTTCTCCATGCCACCATGGCGTTGCAGGAAGGATTCATTAAGACCTTGTGTCGCTATAAGGATGTGGTGGGGGTGAATCAGGATTCTGTTTCCCAGATGCTAGTTTTCTGTGTAATGCTGTTTGAAAAATACTGGCTCACCCTGTTCTGTGTACAATGAGGCATTAAGAAACTTTTTGGGAAAAGGCAATAATAAGAAAGCATGATGTAAACAAAATGTTACACTCCTTAAGTCTGCCTACAGATTTGTTTCTTCTTCTTCTTCTTCTTCCCATAAGCATAGATCTAAGCAGCTAATATATTAAAAAGTACAGAGGAGTCCCAAAATTTCATGCCATCCCAAAGTCACCGATAGAAACTAATGTAAAGGCTTATTATTTATTATTTGAATGCTGGCTGAGCTTCTAACTTCTGTGTGTCTCATTGGCGCTGAGTTTAAAAGTCTTGTTCCTTGTTGAGCTTCCTTGTCCAGCTCCGTGGGTACCCTGCCCAGCTTGGTGGTGATTCCTCTTCAACGTCAGTACTATTAGGGGTGTATGCTGGGGGAAAGCAGCGTGGCCACCCGTATTCCCTTAATCTCCACACCACCATGGTGTTGAAAGAAGGATTCACCAGGACCGCACGTTGTGATAAGGACGTGGTAGGGGAGAGTCAGGCTTCAGTCTCTCCAGCAGCTGTTGCTAAAGCTTTTAATGCTGTTTCTAGTACTCTGCTCCTAAAAACCCCACTCTGATGATTTGGTCTGGTAGAAGCACGTGACAAACCTAATACTTGGGTTTTGTGTTGTCAACTTCTGGATTATCACAGGATCACAGGGGAGCAACTCCAAAGATTACTTCTTCTTCTATCCTTATTTGAAAGAGAATCCTGTGGAAAATCTAACTCCCTCAATAAATCCTTGGCTGTTTTCTTCACCTCTGAGTTTCGAAGTAAGGTGGCAAATGAGTTTGTCTTAGATAAAAGTAGCCAGATAAGAACCCTGGATCCAGAGCAATGTTAGGCAAATCCATAATAAAATTAACTGGATTGGTAGTTGTAAAGGCCTTCACTTAAAATCTATTCTTCACAAATATAAGTTGAAACATCAATTTTTACTGAAAGGTGTCATGCTTACCAAGGGTCATGTGCCACATGCTTGTATAAGTGTTGTTGAAAATCAAATTTAGATTGAAATAAGGGGAAGTAGGGGAAACTTAGAACAAGGTGAACAAGGAACAAAATAAATCCTGTAGTTATCATAGAACCAATTCTGTATTTACTACAAAGTCTACTTTTTTTTTTTTTTAAAGATAGAATCTTACTCTGTTTCTCAGGCTAGAGTGCTGTGACATCAGCCTAGAACATAGCAACCTCAAACTCCTGGGCTCAGGCGATCCTCCTGCCTCAGTCTCCCAAGTAGCTGGGACCACAGGCACACACTACCACATCCAGCTCATGTTTTCTATTTTTAGTAGAGACAGGGGACTTGCTCCTGCTCAGGCTAATCTTAAACTCTTGAGCTCAGGGCATCCTCCTGCCTTGGCCTCCCAGAGGGCTAGGATTACAGGCATGAGCCATTGTGCCCAGCCCAAACTCTAAGGTAGATAAATGTGTGTCTTGAAGGAGACTTGCTTTAAAAAAAAAAAAATGTTGTTCAGGGGTGGGTGCTCCCAACTTATCTTTCAGTAATTCACTCCACTTTTTTTGTCACTCTGGTTGAATGGTTAAAAGTTTACCCATACTCACATAGAGTCTTTTCTATCTAAACTCTTCTCTGAAAGTTTTCTGTGTGTTTGTGTGTTTCTGCTCCCTTTCAGCTTGTTTGTGTCTGGTCCTCTTGGAGATTTTTGAAATAATCAAAAAACACTTATGTCATAGACAGTGTTTACTGTCTTTAAACAGTTTACTTTTCTTTAAACAGGTGATATGTCGGAGCATGTGTTGGAGAAAGAGTATGGAGAGAAGGGTAATTGAGTGTGAGACACTGCAGTCATATTGCTTGGATTCAATCCTGGCTCCACTCCTCACTGAGGAAGTGACCTGGAGCAGCTCACTTCCTCGAGTCTCTCTGTGCCTTGGGTTCTTATGGAAAATGGAGTCAAGATCTATTTCGTGAGATTTTTGTGACTAATTCAGAGCTTACTGCAATAGTGGGTACATAATGAGTATTAAATACATGTTAGCCATTATTACTAAATAAATTAGTAACAAATATTAACTATTATTTTTAGATTGCATTGTTTTAAAAAGTGGCCTCTCTCTTTTGATGGGTTCTTGGAGGAGGGGGAGGAAGGGAAGGGGCATTGTAACTTTTTGTTTCTAACATAATCACTGGGACATATTTAACTAGACATTAGGACTTGATGATTACATATTTTTGTGTATGCATGGGGATGCCACTTCATTGCTGCCTGAATGATGCTAAGTTTCAGAATACTCTGTCTGTGCAGCCTTGGAAACAGCTTCTATAATATCTTCATGTTCTCTACCAGAAGCTTGAAAACAGCCCAAGAGGACGTTTGGTGTACCTTCCTCGTTTTAGAAACCTTGTGTGGCTCTTTGACACAAAAGCTGCTAGTGTTTAGGGTCCTGGAAAACTACAAACACATCTGTCAATGGTTCTTTTTATGGTTGTCAATAGAAGGGCTAAATATACCAGACCCTACATACCTGTTGGTGACATTGGTTGCTTTTTTGTCATGGGGTTAAGTGATTAAAATCAGATTATTAGTGAACCATAATTTATTTGTATAGTTGAATTCCATGGAACTCTGTTTAATGTCATTACTGACCATGAAGTTGACGGTTGATATTTTAGGATGAATTTTGCTTATTAGATGTTTGTCTTTGGAATATTTGGAAAATTATGGGCACTGTGTCAGTCCAATCTCATCTCTGAAGTATTTCCAAGTTCTTTGATTTAGAATTTTTCCTGACGATTTGCCACTAAAATAAGAAGTTTTGATGTGTATTTGAGAAATTCCACAATCCTCTCAGCCCTTAGCCACTGGGTTCTTTCTCTACAAGGAAGTGGAATGCTAATTCTGCTTCCCTCCTGAGTGACGACGTCTAGCCAATCTTCCATCTAGACTGCTCACATTTGCGGTAACCCATCCAGAAGATATTTCATCTGGGTTACACCATCCTCATCTCAAATTGAAGTATCTTCAAAAGAGAATCATTTCCCAAACTATCTCCTCCTCCTTCCTTCTAGTGGTTTATTGGTGATATTCTCATTTTGCGGCTCACTCAGGTGGAATCTCCAGCCATCACTAACTTTTTTCTATCCTTTCTCCCCCTGATTCACATAGCTGTTGGAACTCATGGCTTCCTGCCTGTTAGCATAACAGCCCCCTAACTTGTCTCTCAGATACAGTTTTTTTTAGAGTTAGGGTTAGGGTTAAAGTACAATGGCATCATGGTGGCTTACAGCAACCTCAAACTCCTGGACTCAAGCGATCCTCCTAGCTCAGCCTCCTGAGTCACTAGTACTACAGGCCCCTGCCATTATATCTGGCTAATATCAGATGTGGTTATTTTGTCCTTTAGTTTTCCCTAGGTAGCTTCCTAACTAACTTTCTAAAGCTTTGTGTGGTCCTTCACTCCTGATCTGTAATGACAGAGGTTCTGAGTGAAGCTGAGAGTCCTCCATTAGCTTGTCCTCATTTGTCTTTAGCATCTTCTATTCTATGACAAGAATTTCTTTTCTTGGGCTCTGCATTATAACCTCCATCACACCAGGCTGATTATTTGAATTCTTTGGAATCTCAGGTATCTCTCAGCCATCCCTCCAGCTTCAGTAGCATCTTCTCATCCTCCTCCTATGTACCTCTGGACCAAGAGATTCAAAGCCCGCAATTTCTCTGTCTCTTGTTTCTTTCCTTATGTGAATAATTAACTGTTACCTGTCCATTTCTGTATCTCCCTAAGAGCAGGTCTTTCTTATGTTTCTGTGTCTCCTCGGTATGAATTATATATAGTAAGAGGCACTAGATAAAAGTATGTGGAATGATCCTTGGTCAAACTTAGAGAAGTCACCACCTGCAGTGCCCGGGGTGGGATCCAGTGAGATGTTACGTACATGAGGCGACACTTATGCAAATACTGTGTGAACGCAGGGGCATGTGATTAATTTGGGGGCATGTTTAGGGTTTTTCTGATCCTGTCTGTCCTCTATTCCTGGCCAGGACTTGTCTTGAGATTCTGAGTTTGGTGACAGTGAGGTGTGTTCCTAATAATAGGCCTTAAAAGTAAGACCCTGTTTGCTTGTCTATTTACATGCATTTTCCTAGGTCTTTTGTTTATTCCCTAAGACCATTTATTGGTTTTTTCTTTTCTAAAAGCTGACTAAGATAGAGGGGTTTTGTTGTTGTTTGTTTGTTTTTGTCACCTCTGCAGTACCGCAATCTCTTGTCATTAGGCCAGGAACATTTCCTTAACACACACAATTGCTCGAGGACAAGGGATTGTATCATAGTCCTTTGCATCTTTGAATTACACTGTGCTGCCTTCCCACGTGGTCACGCCGACCAACTGTCTAATCTGGAATTTCATAGACTGCTCTCTCGCAGCCATTTCTGTGTAGTAGCTGATACCAGCCATGAAAAGCCGTGGGCCACGGGGTGAGCTGCCTGTGTTCTCCACCACAGCAGCGCCACACACCGAGCTTTGCCATGAAGGGCCGTGTAGAATCTATGTCTGCAGAGCACAAATTAGTCTTTTCCATATCTGGTTAATATTCATTTTCGTCCAAAGGCAAATCTGTATCTTTAAGAATTTTTTTCTGATCCCTTCACCCCTGGCGTTCCATATTAGCAAACGTACTGATACTTTTTCCCTCTTTGTAGGATGTGCATTTACTCTGCCAGCCACGTCCATCTCCAGGTCCTTTGTGAATTTAAGACGTACCTTCTTTTCCACCCTTAGGTGATCTCTGGGATCACCGCTGAATGTCCTTCTTAATTGCCCTCGCCCACGGATGGCTGTTCTCTGTTGTCTGTTCCACCAGAGGTCCTCAACACTAACAGACAGAAAAGGAAAATGGTAATTTCTTTTTCCCACCTCTTAGAACATTTTTGGTGCATTTTTAAAGTGCTGTAGATGGGGGTTTCCCTTGCGAGTGGGTGGTGTGAATGCAGTTTAAACATTTTTAGGACATTAACATTTTAGGAAATGTTTTCCATCAGGAAAAGGAAGATGAAGGAGCAGAGAATGGATAACTTTTCCGAACATTCGAGCATTTATGATGTTCTCATGAGTTTCAGATCCCAGAGTTCCACTGACTGTTACACCTGGTGTGACCCACCCACACAGTCTAGCCAGAGACGGACTCATTCTCTCTGCTCTATCACCTTTTCTTTTGAGTTGTGTATTTCAAAGATTGTTATTCTCATTTTGCTAGCTAGCCCCAAGCCGTACTGATCACTTGTTCCCTATTCAAATAATTTGCCATGTCCTCCAAAGACTTCTCTAATCCATCCTATTTTCCTCTTCTCATACCTGGCCCCAGTAGCCTTGACTGATTCCATCACTTTCTTACTGGGCTATCTGGTCTGCCTTGGAAACCAATTCTGCTCTCACTGTTCTGAAATGGGTCTCATTGTGTCACTTTTCTTAGATGACAGAGCCTTGTCAAGCTTTTTAGCATTTCATGTCCCATCTCCCCGTCTATCTCATTTCTACAATCTTCCCACACCTGTATCGACTGAATGTCTCTGACCTGATGGTCTGGTCCTGATCCAGTTCCCGAGTCAGTACTTATTAACATAGGGGATATGTAACTGTTCCCCTTTCTCCCCTCACCTCGTCTATTATCCAATGGGCACTTAAAATGAAATGACTAATATAGACCAGAAATTTGACTTCTTGACGATGGGGGTGACTTCCATTCAAAGTCCAAATTATTCTTAACAAGAGTTGTGATCATGGCACCCAAGGACAGCTCAGAGGTGGCTCTTTGGTCTCTGTATGTATTAATTTTCTCTGGCCATTGTAGATTACCACCCACCTGGTGGCTTAACACAACAGAAATTTAGGTGTTGACAGCGCCAAGCTCCCCCAGAGGTTCTAGGGGAAAGTCTGTTCTTCGTCTCCTCCTGTTTCCGTTGGCTGGTTGTGTACATTCCTGGGCTCGTGGCTGCCTCACTCTGCTATCTGCCTCCTCTGTGTCATACTGCTGTTGCTCTTCATCTGTGGGCAGATGTCCAGAGGGACTTTGTGTAAGCATACTTGTGATGGCATTAAAAGCCCAACTGGATAAGGCAGAGTAGATTCCCCATGTCAAGATTTTTAACTATCAATAACGTCTTTGCCATAGATTGGTAACAATCACAGGTTCCAGGGGTTAGGACCTGACATCTTTGAGGTCATTCTTTGCTTACCACACTGTTTTTATTCACCTATATTAGTTGGCTCTGCTGCTTCTCCTAGAAACCCTGTTCTCAACTGCCCCTGATTCGTAGTTTAGCTTGCCATGTTCTCCAGCTTCTATATTTCCTTACCCACTTCACCTCTGCCTACACCAGTGCTGTAAATCTCCCCAAGGGCTGTCTCAGACTAGGAGCCGGTGCCACCTCCCTGCTCCTGCCACTTCTCCTCCTGTTCGTTTGGCTCCATCTTGTATATTGAGTTACAATCTCTTTTAAAATGTCATCTTTTGATACTCCCTTCCCCACAGAGACTTTGCCCTTCAGGCCTTCCAGAATGTCTCCACTGTGTTTCACTATACCTAGATTCACCCTGAGATGTGGGCTGCCTTTCATTTATCTAGAATGTTCCTTTCCTTTGTTCTGTATTTGGTAAAATAGTGTTCATTTTTGCAAGATCCCCCTGCAAATGTCAAATTCTTTGAAACTTTCTGAACCCCTCCCCTGTCTCCCTTCAGTGCAGAATCAATTTCTTCCCTCTGTTCTCCTGAGCACTCTGTTTATACTTGAATCAAACCCTTACCACACTGTCTATCCTTTATTTTGTCTCTGTCTCCCTTTGCCAGGCTTTGAGGTTCATGAGAACCAGGATTTATAATTATTTTAACCTGACACATGACCCCTGCAAGTACTTGATCTAGTATTGATATGTGTTTAGTTAATTGATCAATTCAAATTTTAAATTTGCCATAATTCAGAATAGTTTAGAATCCAGTGAATATTTAATACTCTTCTCCCAATTTCCTTATGAACCCTAAACTAATTATTTTCCTTAGATGACTCTGTACAGTCCGTTACGGTTTTTGTTCCCAGTACAAATTAATTTAGGTACTCTCATGTGGTCTCTGCTTTACGTTTTGTTCATAGTGGGGAGTTATTACCCTCCCTCCTCTAGGGCAGTGATTGACTTTAATAGAAGACTTTTCTAAGCCTGGAAAACTATCAGAGTAAAGCTGGTCACTTGCCTGGCAACATGTAGTTTCAGAGTTTTAAGCAGAAGTTAGGAATTTTATCTGTGGGGATTGAGTCTTTTGACTTAATGGTGGTCTGCTGAGATGGGGCGTTTTCCCCCTACTTTTTCCTGGGTGTTCTGTTTTGTCTGAGTAGAAGCATATTTTGGAGTTAGTTTCCTCACCTTGTCACTGGAAACTAGGGACAGAACTGCCCACTGCCTTCCTGGCTGTGACTGCTGTGCCCTGTGAGGAGTCTGCCATGCTGTACAGTTGACATCTGCTTCTGATTTCTGGAGCCATGTGTCTCTCAGAGCTTTTGCAGGGAGTGCTAGCATTTTACTACATTGCACGTCTTATATTTATGAGAAACACAATGGGCTTTGAGGAGAGAATTTTGTTCTTTGATATCGAATCTTCTAACAGCCCTCTGAGGTAGGTAGCGGGAAGTGTTATCTCCATTTTGCAGATGTCATAACAGAGGCATAGCACAACTTGATGTAGGCCCCACAGCCAATCAAGGGCCGAGTGGAAAACGTCTCCTCAGCCTTTCAACTTCCGTTTCAGTGATCCAGATGCCAAATGACTTACTTTTAATATTTAACATTTTGGTGTTTCGTGAAATGTTATTGTCAGCCCTCAGGTGGTAGCCAGTACTCCAATTTTCATATTGATTTTTCTATCTTCTGTATCCTCCTATAATTCCTCTGTCTTTGTGTCTCACACACACATACACAACTCACTCATAAATGTGTTTGTCTTTGTGTGTGTATTATTTATATATATAATTAAAAAAAATTCTTTCAAAAAATTGATATACAGTATTGAGTTCTGCAGATGGGTTACTTGTTCTGGGGGTTGTATGCAAATATATGAGCTTTCAGCATTGGTATAGCTCATATTTGGAATTTATTTTTAGTCCATCAAACATACTATATAAATATTCATTATAGACATGAAATACTTTAAAAATATAACCTATGACAATGTGAAATGTAGGACAGTAAAAAAAAAAATACTGGAAAAATGGACCAGGCACTATGAATAAGTGAGATGCATGTTTTTATTTATTTATTTATTTTTTTGAGACAGAGCCTCAAGCTGTCCCCCTGGGTAGAGTGCCATGGCTTCGCTGCTCACAGCAACCTCCAACTCCTGGGCTCAAGCGAGTCTCCTGCCTCAGCCTCCCAAGTAGCTGGGACCACGGGTGCCCACCACAATGCCCGGCTATTTTTTGGTTGCAGCCATCATTGTTGTTTGGCAGGTCCGGGCTGGATTCAAACCCGCCACCTTAGGTGTATGTGGCTGGCGCCTTAGCTGCTTGAGCCACAGGCGCTGAGCCTGCATGTTTTTATTTAACTAATTCTTCTATACAAATGATGGTATCCCCCCAAAGTGAATTCACACTATAACTTTCACATAATTTTCCTCTAGTGTGAAGATTTTGTTTTTCTTTCCCCAGGAGGACAGTTAATACATTTTTGTAAATTTAAGATTTTGTTGCGAATGTCGAAATTCTTGATCAGATTTGCCTGACTCTTCAAAGGGAACCACATGTCTGTTGTGTGGAGTATGTGGTAGGGCTCCTTTCTTCCTTATAACTGAATTTGGAATGCCCCTCTCTTTCACCAAGTGGCATTAATTATACTATTGCTCCTAGAATGCTAAGAACTGCCTAGCAGGGAAACTTCCCCCAGTCTCTGGAGTCTCTGAGGCACTGTGTTAATTTATTGCTGTGGATGGTGGTTAGGCAGACTGTGACACAGGCTGCCTTAATGCAATCGGCCTCGAGACCTCTTTGTGATTTCCCTAAGCCCAGAGAAGGGATTCTGAGCACCTGATGGGGAGAAGCAACTTGCCACTCTTCCTCTACTCTGTCGGCCTCCCCCGCACCCCCCCTGCACTTGGGAACACCACCCGCCACAGTGTTTTTGTGCCTTGAAACCATTTGGAGCCGCTGGGACGGAGGCCACCCAGAGCTTCTGTGAGCAGCTGTAGAGGCAGGTCTCCCATTGGCTAGAGCAGAGAATGTTCTCACTTATCTACATTGAACATGGGTGGCCGTGATCCCTTAGGATAATGCAATTTCTCACTGTCTGGAGGTGGGAGCTATTGTCCGCCTTTCCAGCTTGTTGTTTGAAGTAGTTTTGTAAGGCTTCCGGCTTCTGCTGACTCATCCATACACACAGACTCCCTGGCTGGCTTGCTGCCTCCCCAGTTTAATGGCTCCTAAAAGGGCTAAGGAGATACAAACCTTCCCCCTGCTAGGGGGTAGCAGCTTACATAGTAGGTAGAAAGAACTGTTTTATTCCAGGCCCACAAAGCCCGGGACACTTCATCTTCCTCTTTTGCTGCTAACTCCATTTCCTTCCTCATCCCTCCCTCCCTCTTCTCAAAAGTTCTGGGCTGAACCACAAACCTGAATGCGGTTTGCGTATGATTTGACAGAGGCATACTTCACGTCTGGGGACTTCCTCAGAGGAGCCAGGGGAAGGATGCCACTTTTGCTTTCCCCAGTAGAAAATTGCCTTTTCTAATGAAGCTTTTCTGAAGAAGCCTTCTTCACTGACTTCTCTGCTTTGTGCTAAACTGTAATTAAAATGTATGAAGACCTTGATTCGTGGTGTGTGCACCTGGCTCTTTGTCGAGCTTCTCTTAGCAATATGCAGTGAGAACACACTGGCAGTTGATGGATTTCTAAAGCTGAAAATCAAGCTTATTCAAAATAGAAGCTTATAGTCTTAAAAACCACTTGGACAGGGGGACTGTAGTTTTGCAGGATTTGACAGGCACCAATGAACCCAGTGGCCACAGTGACCGAGACTGAAATTGTAGAAGGTCAGTTTTCCTTCTTAATAACTTTTAAACTATGTGAGCCAATTCTCAGGGATGGAGAGACAATTTCAATACTCAGTTGTAGTGATACATAGGCATTTTTTTTTTATTATTGAGAAAGAGTCTTACTTTGTTGCCCTCAGTAGAGTGCCATAGTGTCATAGATCACAGGAACCTCAAACTCTTAGGCTCAAGAGATCCTCTTGTCTCAACCTCCTGAGTAGTTGGGACTACAGGCGCCTGCCACAAGGCCCTGCTAGTTTTTAGATACAGGGGGTCTCCCTCTTGCTCAGGCTGGTCTCCAACTCCTGAGCTCAGGCAATCCACTCACCTCGGCCTCCCAGAGTGCTAGGATTACAGGCGGATATTTTTTCTTACAATAAAATAATGTTCTGTGTTAGCATAAAATAGGGCTTTTTATTGATTAATAAAAAAGGGAGAGTGTGTAGGCAGCATTCCTACATGGTAGCATATGCAAACATTTTATAATTAGCAAGATGTACTTGCTGTGCACTTGGAAAATTCCAGTGATACTGAATCCCCTATTTTATGCAGGTCACCACTTGCCTGACTAAATAAATCACTTAAATGATAGCATTTGCACCTTTCTCCATGATATTTTAGATTAATATCAATGTACAAAAATAGTCTCTGTCCTCTCTTTTATTGTCATTAGTTCATGAAAAAACTGCCAAAGGGCTGGAAAACAAATTTTTCTCATGTTTTACAACACAGCTCCTCTGGGCCTCTGGGCCTAATTTGTTCTTAATAATTTTCAAAAGAGACTCTGTCCTTTAGCTTTCCAGTAATGTCTGCACTATCTTAAAAGCATGCTGCAGCCTGATACAATTTCTAGGCAGTGGAAGGTTCTGGAAAATAGATTATTTTCCCTTGTGCTTGGAATAATGTAAGTTGTAGATGTGATGTGTGTGTGTATTGTGTCTTTCTGTGACATATACGCATGTAGCTTCTAGTGCAAAAATCACAAGCCTTTCATTTCCCTAAGGCTTGTCTATATAGCGGTTGTGCCCTGAATGCAGATTATAATAATACATAGAGGCAGCCTCTGTCTGGAAATGCCGGACATCTCTGCTTGAGTTAGAGCCCTTGTTCCCGGCCTCTGGGGATAAAGACAGAGGGTTGTTTTCTAGCCTGCCCTGGAGCCCCTGAGCCTTTGTACATTGACGTAGCTGCCTTTCTGTGTGTGCAGAATCTTGTCTCCAGCCTCCCACAGTGTGGTGAGAGAGAACAGGGAGAAGTGGGGAAAGGGAGATAAATTATTCAACTCTCTGCTAAATGTCAGGCACTGTGCTAGGTGCTGACTGTACATTTCCCTGAAAAGTAAATCTATTATCAATAAGGCAAGGCAGAGATACAGAGAGCAGGCTTTGGAGCCAGATCATTGGGATTCTAATACTAACGTGGCCGCTTGGTGCCTCAGTTTACCCACTTGTCAAGTGGGGACTATGACAAAACCAACCCAACTGTGTATTGCTGGGATTAAATAAAGAATTGTAAAGTACTTATAAAGTGCCCACCACATAATGTCCCAATAAGTGCTTGCTAAATAAAAGAAATAGAAGTTAATCAACTTGTCAAGTTCAACTATTAAGTAGCTGGTAGCTGGCACAGGATTTGAACTTGGAGCTGTTGGCTTAAAAGAGATAGTCTCTTCACCACTGTGCTTCCTTTTTCTTCCAAGTCAACTCTTTCCATTCCTCTCTACCTTACCGGATTCAGGGGTGGGTTTGGGGGGCCCTGTAGGACTCTGATTATCCTTGCCCTTGTTGACATATCAGAGGGCACATGGTTGTCATTCCTTTCCCCAAAGCACTTTGGGGTTGAACTGACCGTTCTAGTTGCATGGTTCATCTTTTAGGGTGGAATAAATGGATCTTTTATTCTTTCTTATAGTTATTTTATGTGTCATTTCTTTTCTTCCTCCCCAAATAAAAGCATCTTGTGAACAGACTTTATGTCAGATACTTCCTGTTATCCTCACTCCAAGCGATTGACTCCCTGGGTAGCAGCTCATGGGTGTCTGGAAGAAGAGAGAGCATCATATTTAATACCTTTTGCCTGTCTTTTAACATGAGATGCAGTGGGACAGCTTTTTTCCTTTTTATGGTGGCAGGATCAAGAGGACAGTCTGGATTTGGGGATCTTGACTTGTACTTTGCTTCCTCTGGCAAATTTGCTGGGATTTTCAGTTCTAGGCCCGTGTCCCTCCATCCTGTGGTCCCTCCAAATGTGTGGAGCTGGCCTGAACCTGTGCATCTTACGCCAACTTTCCTTTCTTAAGAAATGCTGCTAAAGCTGTAGAACATATTTACAAAGTCCTGAGGTGTGACGATGGGGAACATAACATTTGGTCTCTAGTAAGGAAAATAAAAAAGGGATTTGATTACTTTTGCCTCAGTCCCACCTAAGTCACCTACACATGTCCAAGTTTACTTTGGATGGAGTTTTCAATAATGTTAAAATTTATGTAAACTGCAGTGGGATTTTTCACTAAGGACACTGGGTCTTTAAGGCAAGACAGGACTATTAATAGAATGTGGATGTGTGTGGTTTATTTTTGTTTTCAAAATGGAAATGTTTCTTCGGGGTTTTGGCATGCTCTTTGATATGTTGAAAGATGAGAAAACATCATTTGGGAAACTCAGCACTTATACCATATTAGGAAATTACAGTGCCTCCGATTTCACATTTAATGTTTTAATTGCCTGGTTTGGTAATAAAACAATTTTAAGCTTCTCTCTTTCCTTCAGAGTTACCACCACTTCTTTTCCTTTCTTTACAGTGATGGGCTGTTGCCAGCTTCTACTTCCTGCCTTGGTCCCCGCATGGCCTGAGCATTTGCGCTGAGAAAGCCGCCCCTCACGTGTCATCTGAAATGAATGTCATGTTGACTGCTGACATCCTGGTTTACATTTTTTCGTGATACCACACATGCAGTTGTTTCCTATGGTGCTTGTAAATATCCTAGAAGTACAACTAAAACTGAGTTGTATTTTTTGAAGCTTTTCAATTGTCTTTGAACAGAGGGTGCTATTCTGAACATTACATAAAGTATAGAGGAAATCAAAAGAAAATGCTCCTATCTTGACCTGAAAGCAATATTTAAGGGGCATAAAAGAGAGACTGACGCAGAGGGAGTCAGAGAGTCCCACACATAGAGACTGAGACAAACACACATACACACACAGGCACAGACTGGAAGAGGGGAGGGGAGAGAGGAGAGAATGGGGTTGTACAGTCCTCGGAGTTTAGGCCTTTTGGAAAAATCAAGACTGAAAAATAGAATCAAAATTTACTCTTCTTGTAAATACCTTCTTATGGAGGAAAAAAATAATGAAAGAGCCTTTAAAAGTCATTTCTTGTGGAAAATGAAATGTAGGAGGAGGAATCCTAAGTGTTGTCCACTGTCACAGGGATGAGAGGGGGAAATCTGCTCTTATCTGGGGAATTAAGGCTCTATCACTAGGAAGCAGAGAGTATGGATTATTTGTACTTCCCATGAATAATTACTGCCAAATATTATTTGTAATAGAAATGGTTATTTCATTTTAATATTCATATATAATTTTTAACTGTGTGGAAACCCAGGTTTATTATAGAAAATGAGGAAACTACAGAAAGACCCCCCCAGAGGAAAATAAAAATAATCTGCGATTACATACCCTAGAGAGAATTTGGATGTATTTCTTTTTAAACTTTGGTTCTATGTGCTTACATCTATGTGTGTTTTTTCTATAAGTGGGATCATACTATGTACCCATTTTGGATTCCGAATTCTTCCTATATAAATAAAATACATATGATATTTAATGATAGTCTTGTAATTCTTGATGTGACTTATCACAGGTTACTTCACCATTTCTCTGTGGGTTTTCTACTTTTTTAATTGTGTTGGTGGTGGCCATGGTTGATTGTGGTAGGTTAAGTAATACCGTATATAGCATCTCTGGACATGAATAGCTTTTCTGAATTCTTGATTATGTTATCAAGTTAGATTTCTACGTGAGAATAACTCTGATTTCTAAGAGCCTCAGTACATCCTGCTAAATTGCTTCCCAGAAAGCTGTGTGCTCTCGGTGCTCACATTTCAGATTGCCCATCTTGCATCCTTCAGATGATTCTGACTCCCCCAACATTTTTAAACAGACTCCCCTTATCTAACAAGAAAATGTTACCTTATTTGCTACTTTAATTTTTAATTCTTTGTGAATTATTTATTTTGGTGGAGCTTTCTTTTCTTTCTTTCTTTTCTTTTTTTTTTGTTAAGCAGACCCGGTCAAACCTTCCACCCCTGGAGCACAGGGCCAGTCCTCTCACCACTGAGCTGTAGGCACCCAGCTGGGCACTTTCATTCTTATATTTTATTTCTCATTTGCTTATTGGATATTGTAAATTCTCTACAAACCCCCTTTCTGTGTTTTTGCTGGAATTTTAATGACTTTAGTGATTTTTATGACGTCTCTTTCATTCATGATATTAACCCTGTTTGTTGTTTGAATTCTTTTCTTCTTCACATACAGACACTTATTTATCTTTCAAAGAGGGTTCTTGCACTGTTGCCCAGGCATGCAGTGGCCTGATCCTGGCTCACTTTATACTCAACTTCCTGCACCCTCACTATCCTCCCTCCTCAGCCTCTTTTTCATGCACTGATTTATATCCTAAGTTATACCTTCGCCTGGGTATCATTTTGTTGTCCCCTACAGACTGGCAGGTCCTTATAAGCACAGGTGCCATCTCTTACTGTTCTACAAAGCTTGACTGCTTTGGGAGCCCCAGACACAGTGCATGCACTGTGATTATAGATGTGAGCCACTGTGCCTGGCTCATGCAGACATTTGAAATCTAATTTTACCTAGTGATAAATGCTTTGTAACATCATTTTCTCTTTTTTCTTTAGTTTTTTTATGTTCTCTTTTTCTTCTGTTTCTACTGAAATGCTCTTCAAGTTCTCTGCCCTCTTTTCTGGAGTCTTATTTCCCCACTTCTCCAGAATCTGCCCCCAGCCAACTTTTCCAGACTCACATTCTGCCACTCTCCCGACCAGGTCTGGCTTCAGTGGTGTTTCTCTGCTTTTCTCATCTGCATACATTGCTCTTTATGTGTAGTTTCGCCTCGCATGGTTTCTGTTACCTACGGTCAACTGAGGCCTGAAAATACTAAATGGAAAATTCCAGAAATAAACGATTCATAAGGTTCACATTGCACGCCATTCCAAGTAGTGTGATGAAATCTCACACCTTCCCACCAATTAGTCACTTAGGAGCCATTTAGTTTATCAGATAAAAAAAATTAGCATGTGTAGTATAGAGTTGGGTGCTCTCTGTGGGTTCAGGCATCCACTGGAGGTCTTGGAGCCCAGGGGGGACTACTGTACCTTGTACATTTGTTTCCCTCATTTGACTTGCTCTATAAGGTCCTTTCTTTTTGAAGGCAGTGCGGCTACAGCACCTCTTTCATGAGACCTATTGTGACGACTTCAGCACATGGTCTGTCCTTGTTCTGTCTTACTTGTTCATTCTGCACTTTTCGTATACTGATTTGTATCTTAAGTTACACCTTCATTTGTGTATGCTTTGTCATCCCCTATAGATTGCCAGGTCCTTGTAAGCACAGGTGTCATCTCTTACTGTTCTACAAAGCTTGACCCTACCTTGGGCACCCCAGACACCATCCTAAGACAGTGCGGTGTGCTGTTGAGTGATCATGGTGGCAATACTTATTTTTATCTTGTTTCTCCATTTCTTTTTGCTTTTCCATCTGTCTACATCATTGTTTTTTTACTCAGGATAAAGAATCACTTGGTACACTCATACTAGAAGCTACATTCCCTGCTTAGCTTCTGAGACATTATCCTGTGTCTTCTTCATAATATGCCATGTTGAACTACCAGAGAATCTTGAAGTCATCAGAAATTGAGTAGGCAGGTAATTGTCTCATCTTATGTCTTTGTTTTCTAGGTGGCCTTGTCAATGTAGTTTTCTTGCTTATACGTGTATCTCTTCCTTTCTCTGCCACGGCCCTATGTTATATAACCTAAACTTGTCTGTGAACCTGGAACTTCATACCTCTGATTGTGTGAAGACTTTCCACAATTAGGAAAGGGTATCTGGCATTTATGGAGCATTTAAAGACAGTGAAATATGGTCCCTAATGCAATAGGAGATTAGGAGGAGAGAGATGGGTGTGAGCTAGTTTACTCAAGAATGGCTGTCTAGGTGCAGGTGAGATTCATTATGGATATGGGATGATGGGTAGGATTTAGCTGGGGACTGGAGAACGAGAGGGCATTTTACCGTTGGAATGAGAATAGACAAAGATCCAAGAACTGTTACTATTTCTAGTAGTATTTGGTAGAAGAGAACATGGTATATAAATCAGAAATTGTGAATAATAAGGATGTCTAGATTCAAGATGAGCAAGAGGGGAATATTTTTTTCTTATTTCTAAGAAAAAAAGTCTCTGCTATATGTGGCAGTCTACCATGAATTTGTAGGATCCCTTTAGGTGGTTTTCCTCTTGACTCCTGCTGCCCCACAGCAACCACGCCAGTTCCTTTCTTTTCCGTCCTATTTGGCCTCCTGCTAGGAAGTGCCATCATGTAGAGACTTATTAAAAATTTCATGAAGAATTTCTCCAGCACTGTCTCATTTGATGTTATACTAATCCTGGCCAGCTGTTACTATGCCATGTGAAAATCAGGAATCTGAGTGACGTTCCAGAAGCCATGAGACTAGTAAGTGGCAGAGCTGGACTGTGAGGCTCAGGCCCAGATGTGGTCAGTGCTATCTGTGGTCACCTGTGCCACCCCAGCAGCCATTTATTTATCTGTGGTTCTGTTCATTCATGTATTCCTTCACTCGTTAAGTTTCGGTAAATCTTCAGTGACCATCTACTACACACTGGGCCCCAAGTTAAGACAAAGGTGACAAGGCACCTTCTCACTTCCCTGTCCAGTTGGATGGGGTCACAGAGGTGAAGTGAGCCATTGCAGTCTAGCGTGGTGAGGTCTGTAAGGGGAGGCCAGTTGCAGGAACCTAGCAAGGCTTCCAGGCTGAAATTGGGAAAAGGGCGAGGGCTGTTTGGAGGATGGGATATTAAAACTGAGAAACTGGGAAAGGGTTAAGAATTCTATGAAGGAATCAGTTTCATAAAAGGCCAGAGGTGAAAGAGAGAACAACAGTTTACTGGGGGATATTGAAAGGAATTGGATTTGCCTTGAGTGTGAAGTACAAATTGGGGAATGGCAGAAGATGAAGCTAAGGAGGTAGACAGAGGTCAGATTATGTGTGGTTTTAAAAACTGTGGTCAGAACACAGTGAGGAACCATTTGGAAGATTATAGCCAGAGAATGACACAATCAAATTTGCGGTGGAGAACAACAGTCCCCAACCTTTTTGGCACCAGGGACTGGTTTCTTGGAGAACTTTTCCATGGACTGGTGGTGTAGGGATGGTTTCAAGATGATTCAAGTGCATTCTGGTTATCTCAGCTCATCAGGCATTAGATTCTTATAAGAAGCAGGAAACCTAGATCCCTTGCATGTGCACTTCACAGCAGGGTTCATGCTCCTATGAGAATGTATTGCTGTCCCTCACCTGACAGGAGGTGGAGCTTGGGCAGTGATGTGAGCAATGGGGCGTGGCTGTAAATGCAGATGAAGTTCACTGCTCACCTCCTGCTGTGTGGCCTGATTCCTAATAGAGCTTGGATGTTACCAGCCCTCTGCCTGGTAACCTGAGGATCACAAGTACAGAAAGACTCCTCTGGTGCAGGTGGAAGGAAGGGCTGATCATTGAAAGGGTGGTTGCAGTCTCCTGAACTTGGAACCATTAGTAGAGATAACATAACGTAATTCTCTCTTCTCCAGTCTCTGGAGTAGTAAACTGAGGGGTTGAAAGGCCTTCTCCAGTGCAAAGATAAAGGAGGTAGAGAGTGCAGAAGGAGAATTTGCTGTCTTCTATGATTTGGTTCCAAGTGTACAAGCCTTGCCTGTTTGTTTTTAACATCTGTAAGCCTCAAGTCCGGAAAATGACTTAAAAAGCCATCAAGTTAACGTAGACTTGGCATTCAAATGACCTTTTTTCCCCCAACTAGATAACCAAGACAAATCTTAGTTTTATTAAATATGTATACATTTCTTTTTGTCTCCAAGTCGTGGGACAAAAGCAAGCTATTTCTAAAATGTATTTTTCTAAAAGTCTAAAGTATCTAACTATAGCAAATATAATTTTAAAAATTCATAAACTACAAAATGCAGTTCAGAATTATGAACGAGGTCTGCAAATAGAGAGTACATTGCAAGGCAAAGCAAACAAGCTTGGGGAAAATGTGAAGTGCCTCCCTCAGCCAGGTGGTGAGTGTCAAACTGGCCACTGTGGCTGGGCTAGGAGAGCTGCTTTCTTCTACTTAAAGAAAACCCTTTTCTCCTGTAGGCCTTTCTACGCTTTTCTCATAAACAACTCCCTTTAGAGAATTCTTCTTTAAATTGCCTCTTCCTTTCTCCCTCCCCCACCCAAAGAGAGATGATAGATCATCTCAAGGAGCTGGTGGAAAGACTCAGAAGCAAAGACAGTGAGGAGAGAGCCGGGCAGGCCCAGGCCCTTAAAATCACCGAGTGCTCTGAACTTTTCCGCCTCCCCTTTTGCCGAAGTCCCTCAGGTGGCCTCATTGTTTCTGTTACCTTGGTGGAAAGAGTATGTGAAGTCCCTGCCTGCCCAGCAGTCTCGTTGCCATGGAAACTTTCATTCCACACACCTGATTCACACATCACGCCTGGCTAGGTCCAGACAGAGGTCGCAGACTGGCATTTGCCCTTTGTTTCCCCTTCTTGTATTTTCTAGGCACTTAAAAGTGGTTGCAGAAGATGAGGGGGTGGGCTGTGTGTGTGCGAAGAAGAAAGATTCATTGTCAGTGGTCGAAGTTTGTGAGTTTCAGGGAAAAAAAAATTATAACTGTAAATGGAAGATCAGAGTAAATGGAAAGAAAAGTCCGTGTGTAGTTTTAAGCATCTCGTAATAAGGCAAAGTTTTAATCCTATGATGTGTGTGAAAGTGATTTTCTGGACTTCTAGGTGAGCCTGGAAATGAGTATAACAGATTCCAGAATTCCTGGCTCCGTAGAGGGTTTTCTACCCCCCTTTCCCGAGTTGCCCTCACACTTTAGGAATACGATGTGGGTTTCCCTGGACCACTGATGGCAGCTGTATATTAAGAATCAAGCTCTCTGATGATGAGCCTGTTCCCATGGCTTTATTTTTATATAAAGCATAATATTTTAGAAAGCATGAATAATATTAAGAGCAAGCATCATACATTTGCTGGAGTAATTTTCCGTCTTTTCTCTTGTGTAACTTATTTAATGTATAACTCAGAGGAGCGGACACTGTAGAAAAGCAGAATATTAACTTTCTTCCTCACCAGAACCTTTCTTCCATAGGCTGAGTCATTCTCTTTTGATCTTTTTTAATAAGGCTGAGATTTAAAGATTAAAAAAGAAAACTTTCAAAGCATGGCATTCAGGCCTACAAAAACCTTAGGCTTCAAATGTTATGTGCAGTATAGTTAAATTAACATCATATCATGGTAATGGAATTAGCTGGTGAGTTCCTGCTCATTTTTATCTCTACTGAGGCTGCTGTTTCCTCTAAATCGTTAATATCCCTCCTATTAAGAGTGCCTCATTATAAAACGTATGCCCTCACCATCTGCCGTCAACCAGATTTGGGTTTAAAATCTCATATCCCTTATTTGGCAAATAATTTTGTGAACCTCGGTTTCCTCATCTGTGAAATGGCATTAATAATAAAAGGTGGCTGTAAAATTTATTACAATTTTTAAAATGCTTTCATCATTATTCATTGTTACTATTATCCTGTTAGATCAGTTTAGAAATAACATTTATAGCATCCGAAAGAATATGCTTGCTGCTGGTATTCCTAATTTTTGTTGTTGTTGCTGATTTGGGCATGGGTAAGCCTAGGTGGAGACTAAGAATATGGATGGTGGATTGAAAGAAACAGATAATTGTTACCCAAAATATAGCATATGCGCATGCTGCCTCTCTCTCATTTGTGTACCGACATGGTCTAATTTGTGAATCTCACTGCGTAAGTTCAAGTGGCAAAATGAAAAGGTTGTACACGTGCGAGAAGACAAAATGTTGTTGAGGTGACAGTCTTGTGTAGAGAGCAGTGGTGTCTGTCCCGTCTCCAGCAGGTGTGGAGGCGTGTGTGTTATGCTCCAAGGTGGTCTGATTGCCCTGCTTCCTTTGGCTTCGCTTCTCACCTCTGTGTCCTTCCTCTCTTCCTGCTCACATTTTCTTCTTCTCTCTCCTCCTCCTCCCCCTCCTCCCTCCTTGTCCTCTTCTTTCACTGTGATCAAATATATGTACCCGAACCCTTGCCATCATAGCTATTTTTATGTGTACAGTTCTGCAGCCTTATTTCACATGGTTGTGCAATAAGATTGTGCAACCATCACCACTACCCATCTCTAGGGATTTTCCTCTTGCCAGACAGAAACTCTATACCTATTAAACATTAACTGTTTATTCCCACCCCCAGCCCCCACTGGCCGGAGACCACCACTCTCTTTTCTGTGTCTCTGAGTTTGACGACTGTAGGGGCCTCCTGTAATTAGAATTGTATGACGTTTGTCTTTCTGTGACTCGCTTATTTGACTTAGCCTGGTGTCTTCCTGGTGTCCCCTGTTGTTGCACCCGTTAGAATTTCACTCCTTTGTAAGGACGAATGATAATTGACTATATGTATAGACCATATTTTGCTCACCCATTTGTCTGTCCATGGACACTTGTGTGGCTTCCATGCTTAGCATTTGTGGATGATACTAATGTGAACGTGGGTATACAAATATTTCTCCAAGATCTGCTTTTATTCTTTAGGATCTATACCCAGGAGTGTAACTGCTAGATTATGTGGTAATTTTATTTCTAATTTTCTGAGCAACTGTCATACCATTTTTCACAGTGGCTGTGCCATGTTACGTTTTCACCAACATTGAACAAAGGCTTCGATTTGTCCACCGTATTCTCACCAACACTTATATTCTGATTTCTTTTATAATAGCCATAAGAATGACTATAGTAACTGATAGTAAGTTTTTTTCTTAATTCCAGGCTAATATGAGAGCACATGCAATTAGGTTGTATAAATTGATTTTGTAAGGTTAAAGTCACATTGTAGTTGTTTCCTTCATGCAGGAAATGTGCCCTATATCCTTGGAATATACCCCTTATTGTGTGGGAACCTACCCATCCACTCTTCCCCCACCCCCATTTGTATTTAATTTTATTTTTCTCTTATGTGAGCCTGTATTTGTTAATCTAGTTTCAAATTGGAACTGAGTACATGTGATGCTTACTTTTCCTTTCTTGTGAAACTTTGCTAAGGAGAATATTCTCCAAAGCCATCCAGGTTGTTATAAAAGACACAAAATCTCCATCTTTTTTTTATAGCTGAAGAGGATACTGTGGTATACATATACTGCACTGGCAATCAGGGCAACAACTAAGGTAAGTAAATGGGAGCTGATCAAGTTAAAAAGTTTCTGCTCAGATAAGGATATAATCGACAAAGCAGAAAGACAACCATCAGAATGGGAGAAGATATTTACATATTACAAATCCGACAAAGGGCTGACAACCAGAATCTACAAAGAACTTAATTAACAAGAAAAGAGCAAACAACCCCATTAAAAATTGGGCAAGAGACATGAACAGAAACTTTGGTCATTATAGTTTTGTTTTGTCTTTTTTTTTCTTTCTGGAAACAGAATCTTGCTCTGTCACCCTGGCTAGTGTACAGTGGCATCATCAAAGCTCACTGCAACCTCAGACCCCTGGGCTCAAGAAATCTTTCTGCCTCAGCCTCCCAAGTAGCTGGGGCTACAAGCACACACCACCATGTCCAGCTAATTTTTTTTTTTTTTCTGTTTGTAATAGTGATTGGCTCCTGCTCTTGCTCAGGCTGGTCTCCAACTCCTGAGCTCAAGGGATCATCCCGTCTTGGCCTCCCAGAGTGATAAAATTATAGATGTGAGCCACCTTGCCAGCTCATAGTTTTGATTTGCATTTCCCTAATGATAAGTTGAACTTTTTGGCATGTACTTATTGGGTATTTGTATGTCTTCTTTGGCAAAATATCTGTTTGAATCTTTTGTCCATTTCTTTTGTGGTTGTTGATTTCAAGTTAATATGAAGGTACAATTAGGTCACATTGCTTGCATTGTTGAGTAAAGTTCAAGTTGTAGTTGTGCTCCTCTTCCAGGAGGTATGCCATTATACCCTTACACTGTGCCTGTTCCTGTTAGGTGAGAGCACACCAATCTTCCTTCCTCCCCCCACCCCCCCCGTCCGCTTCTACACTTGAGTTTAATTGTGTTCTGCTCATGTGTGTTGTCCGTTTTCTTAGTTGGGTCGTTTTTTCTGTTGAGTTTTTAGGTATCCCTTATATATTCTGAATATTAATCCCTTTTATATCAATCAGATATATTACTTGAAAATATTTTCTCCCATTCTGTGGTTACTTTTTTAGTCTCTTGCTAATGTCTTTTGATGCACACATTTAAAAAAAATTTTATGAAGTTAAATGTGTCTTTTTTTTTTTATTGTCTATGTCTTTGGTGTCATATCCAATAACTGCCAGATCTAATGTCATGGAGCTTTTGCCTTATGCTTTTTTCCTAAGAATTTGGTAATTTTTGGTTTTACACTTAAGGCTTTAATCCATTTTGAGTTAATTTTCATATATGGTGTTAGGTAAGGGTCCAATTTTATTTTTTTGTATGTGGATATTCAGTTTTCCCAGCACCATTTGTTGAAAAAATTATCTTTTCCCCACTGAGTGGTCTCAGCACCCTTGTAAAAAATCATTTGACCATGTTCGTAAAGCTTGTTCTGGGCTTTTTATTCTCTTTCATTACTGGGTAGCCAATACCATAATGTTTTAATTATTGTAACTTTGTAGTAAGTTTTAAAGTCAGGAAGTGTGAGTCCTCTGGCTTTGTTCTTTTTCAAGGTAGTTTTGACTATTTAGGGTCCTTTGAGATGCCATATAAATTTTAGAATGCAGTTTTCTATTCTGCAAAAGTCATCACTGGAATTTTGATAGGGTTTGCAGTGAACCTATACATTACTTTGGGCTATTTGGCATCTTAAAAGTGTTAAGTTTTCCAGTTCATGAAAGTGGTATATGTTTTTGTTTACCTATGTCTTCTTTAATTTCTTTCAGCAATGTTTTAGTTTTCATTGGACAAATCTTTCACCTCCTTGATTAAATCCTAAGCATTTCATTCTGTTTGGTGCTATTGTAAGTTGAATTGTTTTTTATGTTCTCCTTTTGGAATTTTTCATTGTTAGTATATAGAAGTAAAACTTATTTGAGTGTGTTGACTTTGTATCCTGCTACTTTGCTGAATTCATTTAATTAGCATGAACAGTTTTTTTTTTTTGGGGGGGGGATATTTTTTAGAGTTTTCTACATAATAAGATATTATCTGCAAACAAATAATTGTACTTCTTACTTTCTTATTTGGATGGTTTTTATTTCTTTTTCATGCCTAATTGCTCTTGCCATAACCTCTAGTACCATGTTGAATAGAAATGGCAAAACAGGGATCCTTGCCTTATTTCTGGTCTTAGAAGAAAGCTTTCAGTCTTTAACCATTAAGTATGATGTTCACTGTGGGTTTCCCAAATACAGCATTTATCCTATTGAGATAGTTTTTAACGTGAAAAGGTATTGAAATTTGTCAAGCATTTTTTCGGCATTAAGTGACTCAATCATGTGGTTTTATCCTTCATTCTATTAATGTTGTATGTTGTATTGATTTTTGTATGTTGATCCATCCTTGCATTCCAGGTATAAATCCTACTCGGTTATGGTTTTAATATGTTGCTGAACTTGGGTTGCTAGTATTTTTGCATTGGTGTTTGTAAGGTATATTTGTCTGTAGTTTTCTTTTTCTTATGGCATCTTTGTTTGGCTTTGGTATTGAAATGATAGAATGAGTTAGAAAGTGTTTCATCCTCTTCAACTTTTTGGAAAAGTTTGAGAAAGATAGTGCTAATTCTTCCTTAAATGTGTGGTAGAAGGCAATGCATTTTTAAAAAGTTTTAAAGAGTATATTAAAAGGAATTAGTTGGACTATAGGAATTATATTTAGGGTTAAGAAAAACTTGGAAAACTGTGGAGTTTCCAGATTGATTTTTTCTCTCCATCTGACAATTTCTTGCATTTGTGTGGGCTTGGTCTTCTGTTCTCCTGCGTCTCTAGCCCAGGACTGAAGGGTGAGTTTGGCCTCGGTGGTGTGGCCTGGCTCACAGTCTGTCACTCTGTCATCCTTCAGGAGTCCAGGGTGATTCGTAAGTTTTTTCTCACAACAGATGACTCAGAATGAAAAATATTGTTCCAGATACAAAAGTTATTTTGGAAAACAATGATGCCTCACAACTTTTGAACCATTTCTATTTCTTTTGAACCATTTCTATGTTGATTTAAAAACATTAGTGCTGATGTCAAGTCAACTTTCTTTGTCTTTCTCTCCCTCCATCCCTTCCTTCTTTCCTTCCTTTCTTCCTTCCCTTCTTCCCTCTATCCCTCCCTCTCTCTTTCCCTCCCTTCCTTTTCTTTCTTCAACATTTGTGGAATACCCAAAACAATGCTGTTCAACAGAAATACTATAATACAAGGTGTAATCTTAATTTTTTTAGTAGCTATATTAAAAAGGGAAATAGTTGAAATAACTTTAATAATATACCAAAATATCATCATTTCAATATTTAATTAATACATCAATGAGCTATTTTGCTCTATTTTTCACGTGAAGTCTGTGAAATGCACTGTGCATTTTAAACTTGTGGTACATCTCAGTTTGGACTGGCCATATTTCAAGTGCTCAAGAGCCACATGCGTCTGGTGACTATCATACTCAAAGTGCAGACCTAGCTTATTTGGTGCCAAGTACATGAAGTTCAGAAAAGGTCAGCTCTTAACTTTGCCTAGTAGATAAGACAGATCAATAAAAGACTAATGATGGTGGTATGTATTTGGGGAGGAGCTATGCAGAGTTTTCCCAGGGCCTCCCTGCAACTGACTCAGATTGTTCTGCCACTAGATCTCATTTCTCCAAGCTGTTCCCTTGTGGGGAGGTTAGTGAGCTGGAGTTTGGCATGGGCTTCATTTTAAACGACATTAACTTTTTGTCTCTTATGTTAGGAGAGTCACTGGCAAGTTCATGTTTAACTACAGACTCTGCTGTGGCCACAGGTCTGGGAGTTGGGATTTCAGTGTCACAAGCTCACTGGTTCCCATTCTGGCCTGCCTTTCGTTCTCACAAATAGAACTGCTCACCTGTCCTCCTAGAGACTGCCCTCCAGCCAGATGCACCATCTTGCTTCTTTTTTGTTGTAGCTCTCCAGGGAAAAATTTGAAAGTGTGGTTAGTGCTAAGGGAAGAAAAGGATAAAACATTGTTTTGTTTTGTTTTTTTATTTTGCAGTTTTTGGCCATGGCTAGGTTTGAACCCAGCACCTCTAGTATATGGGGTTGGCGCCCTATTCCTTTGAGCCACAGGCACCCAGGATAAAACACTTATTTTCTTTCTTGTTTAGACACCCTACATTCACCTCTGAGAGAGCACCAGGAGCTCTGGTTGTTAGTGGAAAGGTCATTAGATGGGCTTCTGTGGACCTGCCCTGCACCCTGCCTGGCCTCTGTAACATGCCCAGCTTCTCAGGACTTACAGAAGTAGCTGATGTGGATGGCGTGGCTCCAACAGTTAAGCACGCCCATGCATCTCCCTGGGCTCCCTGTGTGGGGAAGGGTAGTGCAGAGATGTTTACAGATACCCAGCCAGGAAGTGCAGGGGAAGAGGAGGAGTTGTTTCCACTTATCCTCCCACCTCTTTTGGCTTTCTCTTCTGGCATTGCCTTGGGCCAGAAGAGGGGTGAGAATTTGGCAAAGTGAAAGTATCTCATTATACTTCCCCATCCCTCAGTCTTAACTCCCTCCCAAGACTTTCCACCCAGGTCACTTAGCACTCAGGGACGGTGAATTCCTTTCCTACTGCTGATGTGGAAGATGTCTGGAAACATGTTCCTTTCCAGGAGATGAGTGATACGGAAGAACAACAGGGTTAGATGAGGTCAAGGGATTGGAGCCAGAATCTTGCCAAACACTTGCCAGCAGCATTGTGATTGTGGCTCACTGTGCTGAGGGGGAGGGCAGTCTGCTGCAATTCCTCCATTGATAGATGGAGTTAAGGTAGGTAGGGGGACTTTCTGGGAGGTGAGAAGAAGTCTGGGTCTTTGGAAGATTTGAGGGCAGCACCTGTGGCTCAAGGAGTAGGGCGCCAGCCCCATATACTGGGAGTGGTGGGTTCAAGCCTGGCCCTGGCCAAAACTGCAAACAAAAAAAGGAAGATTCTACCAGTATATGTTGTCATGTTAAATGATCAACTAGTTGATGTTGCTGGCCTGGTCTAAGGCTCTGCTTCTCTTTCAATCATTTTTAAAGTCTACATTATTAATAGAGATTTCTTTGGGAATTTTATGTACTTTTCACCCTGAGGGATTAGATCCAGGATATAAAGATTGCAAGAATCTCAATAATTACCCAAATTAAGAGGTCAAAGTTAGGATATTCTTCTCATATAAGTTTGGTGCTTGTAGCTCAGTGGTTAGGGTGCTGGACATATACCCAGGGACTGGCAGTTTCGAACCCGGCCCAGGCCTGCTAAACAACAATGACAACTACAACCAAAAAATAGCTGGGTGTGGTGGTGGGTGCCTGTAGTCCCAGCTACTTGAGAGGCTGAGGCAAGAGAATTGCTTAAGCTCAAGAGTTTGAGGTTGCTGCAAGCTGTGATGGCACAGCACTCTACCAAGGGTAAAAAAGTGAGACTCTGTCTCAAAAAAAAAGAAAAGAAAAGAAAGCGGAATAGTTCTTCCCATCATCCCACACTCATAAATCTAAAATTCAAAATTGCTCTTACAATATGCATTAGTAGATAGTATCTTTATTGACAAGAAATGTTAAATTAAGGAGTTATCACTAGGAAATTGAATCTGATTAAGAAAATGGAAAAGGCTGTACACTTTGTGATGCGCGCACACTGATTTAGTGCTACAGAAAATGAAAAAGGATTGTTGTCACTGGTGCAGTCTATGGTCACATCCATGTTGGCACCAAACAATTTTGTGTTTTGCTTAGTTTTACTAGAAGAACATTCTCACTTTGCCCTCTTCTTTGATTTGGGTAATTATTGAGATTCTTGCAATCTTTATATCCTGGATCTGATTTCTCAGGGTGGAAAGTGTATAGAATTCCCAAAGACATCAGTAAATGGGTTGAGTGATAATCTGAGTTTCTCCAGTAAGTCAGTAGATGAGACCAAAAGCAACTATTGTTATAACACAGTCTGTGGTCAGATTGGCACCAAGAGTGATGGTTAATATAGCAAGATGGTGCACTCTGGGTTAGAGTCCTGCCTTCAGTACCGGTTAACCCTGTGTAAGTTACTCACATGGTCTTCTCCTCATTTGTATTCTGGAAAATTGTGAAGATTATATAAGATGATCTGTATAAAGTACCTAATCCTGACAAATATTAAATCCTGAGGAAATGTTAGTTGCTACTATTATTACTTAAGTTGAAAGTACTATTTTATTGGCAATAAATAGGTATTTATTCCTGCTAATAGCAAAATAATACACTGACTGTTTAATACTTACTTGACCTCTTCAAAAATTTCTTTAACGATGTATTTTTTTTCCTTTTAACATGGGTTTGTGTGTGTATATATGTGTGTGTATGAGAGAGAGAAAGTTTTGGGAGGCCAGTAATTACCCTGTACAGTTGGAGCTGCCCAAGCAGTTTTTCCCATAGCAACTGGAAAATAAAAAATACGAGCCAAAAATTTGAGGTTATATAATTGCCATCAATAGCCCAGGAGGAGCGTAGAGATCATGAAGTTTTTTGTGGGTTTTGGTGTTCTTTCGGTTGAAGGTGTTGGTGAAGATACAGAGTCCTGCTGAATAACTGAACAGGATGCTCCTGCTTGCTTTGAAGTGAGCAAATTGGTCCAAAGTACAAGTGGGAGGGGAAGTTGAGGTTTAATGAAGGAGGGTCATTATGAATGTTTCCATGGTTTTAGCAGTTTAAAAGTCAGGAGTTTAAGTAAGGTTGTTGATTGTGGGGAAAACAGCCCACAGACATTCAGACATGGTTGAAGTTTAGTCTCTCAGTCTTCATTTTAATCTGAAAATAGGGAGCCAAGGCTTCTGAATCACTTAGCAAAGGAATCGCTTTGTAACTTTAACAGTCCGAATGGTCATTATCGCAGGCTCACAAGGGCACCAAATCTGGAAAACTCTACCACACTTCTCAAATCTCCATTATCTACGAATTGTTTTTCTTGGGAGGAGAAATAATATTATGATTCTGGATTTGAAAAAAAAAAAAAACCTTTAAAAAAAAAAGATTTATATTCAAAGCAAACCCAAGTCTAGTAAAAAGCATTACCATCCAATGAACGGTTGCTGTCTTTTCTAATGTGTACACTGTGGTTGTAGCTCTTGTACAGGAATCAGCATGGAAGACTTAATTTATTTGATTGGAAGCTGGTATTGACTTTACCACTGGAGATTTGGCCCTCTTTATTTCAGAACAAAGATAGATAAAAGTATCTATCTTATCAGGCCTTTCATTGCCCTTCTAAAATGTATGCTGAACTATATTTGTTTTGTTTCTAAAAATGGGATTGGTTTTTGCCTCACAGATGCCCAAAAGATGATATAAATCCAACTCTACATTATTAAGAACAATTTGTGTATAGAAAGTAGAAAATTGAAATTTATAAATTCTCCTAAAACTCAGCATTTCAAAAACCTCTTCTGCTTAGCTCTTTAAATAAGAAAGAGCTAAAACAAAAGAAAGAAAAGTGAGAGGTAAGATGTTAACTTAAATGAGCACCCATGGCTCAGGGCCCTTGGTGTTGGGGACTCTAGGTTAGAATCTAGCCTCTTCCGATTACCTAGTGAGCACTGAGAAATTTTTGTAATTACTTGAGCTCCCTGGTCATCATTTGTCAAATGATGGAACAATTCTATGTCTTGTGGTTATTGTATTAGGTGAGATATGATATTTGTAATCTGGTGGACACTCTCCACGTGGTGATCACCAGATAGAGAGGAGGCAGAAGCATATACAACTAGTAACCTGAGTAAATATTTGTTATCATTCATTCCCTAATTATTAAGAGTAGTCTGTAAGGCTGGTTGCAGTGACTCATACCTGTAATGGTAGCAATCTGGGAGGCTGAGGGGGGAGGACTGTTTGAGGCCAGGAGTTTGAGACTAGTCTGAGCAAGAGGAAGATCCCATTTCTACAAAAAAAAAGAAGAATTAGCCATGTGTGGTGGTGGGCATCTGTAGTCCCAGTTACTCAGGAGGCTGAGGCAGGAGGATCCCTGGGGCCAGGAGTTTGTGGTTGTAGTGAGCTGTGAAGATGTCTCAGCACTCTAGCCAGGGCAACAGAGTGAGACCTTGTTTTAAAAAAAAAAAAAAAAAAGAGTAGGCTGTAAACCAACAATCTTTATTGTTTGACCTCCATTGACTTTAATTGTCCCAAGGTCCAACAACTGGTAAGGCAAAAATTGATAAAAACAGAATCCATATTCATATCTTTCTTGCTTAACCTTTTTCATTAATGGCTAATTGGGGATATTAACCTAACTTTGACCTGGAAAGTTAAAGAAGTTTTTAAAAAGTCCTTTCTGGGAATCCTTCATCACCAGTTTCAGTCTTTGTAAGTTGTGAGAGCTGGGGATTTCTTTCTCCCCAATACTGGCCTCTTTTTTTTTTTTTTTTTGAGACGGAGCCTCAAGCTATCCCCCTGGGTAGAGTGCCATGGCATCACAGCTCATAGCAACCTCCAACTCCTGGGCTCAAGCGAGTCTCCTGCCTCCGCCTCCCAAGTAGCTGGGACCAC